>MU251527.1:0-42597 GCA_019669835.1 Amylocarpus encephaloides
AACTTAAAAGAAATAGTTTCTAAAATTTAATTAAGAAGTATATAGAGAGCTCGTAAAAGCGTAGCTCCTATAAGGTCTTATATATATAAGAAGAGATAACTAGAACCTTCTAGAAGTAATAGAATAGAGTAGTATCGAACTAAATCGAATTTTACTTATAACTAGTACTTAGTAAGAGTTAGTACTTAGTAAGAGCTTTTAGTCTAAGTACACTCTAGGGTTCTAACTCTTATATTACCTCTCTTCTTTTCTTTACTTTCGTCTAGTCGTATACTTCTTTTATTTAACTAGAGTAGTAGTACCCTCTATTACTAATTCTAGCTTCTAAGTTAAATGTCTATAACCGACCTACTTAACTAGGTACTTCTATTAATTACTTCTTCTAGAAGCTTTCTTCTACTTAAGTATACGCTTTACCTTATACTCTTCTATATTATTAACTAGTATTATAAGAGGCTAGCTTTCTTTAATAACCTATCTATAATTATTAAATAAATCTTATATAAGATTTATTTAATTTTTTATATAACCTACTAGCGTAAATTTACTAAGATAATAAGATTTATTTAGTTAGATTTATTTATTAGAGTTAAGGTAAGAAGAGGGTTTTAGATACTATAAATCGTATATATATTATTTTATATATATATAATATATATACTATAATACGCTTTCTAATAAACCTATTATTTAATATAGTTACTAGGTATAAAAGTTTTATAGTTAAGTTTTAATAAGAGAGAGTATATATATAGACTAGGTAAGTAGCTACTATACTCGCCTTAACTTTCTTACTCTCTAATTAGTTCCCTAAACCTTCTTCTCTAAGAAATACTAAAAACTTCGTCTACTACTATAAAATTTAAAATCTAACCTCCTAACTAGACTTCTTAACCTAGGTAAGAATACTATATCTTAGTATACTTCTTCTAATCTAGCTCTTCTAAAAAATAGATTTTTATAATTATCTTATATTAAAGACTAGTAGACGTACTACTACGAGTCTTATAAAACTCTACTCTAATACTTAGTAGAAGTAGGTTATATAGAATAAATTAAATTATAAGAGAAGCTATTATATAGAGTATATATCTTATAAAAGAGAAAGAGAAAAGAGAGTAGAGTAGTATAATAGTAGAGAAGTAGTATAAATAAGAAAATAAGTAGATCTATAGTTTAATAGCTAGAAAGTAGAAGAGATAGAAGGCTCTTAAAAATAGCCCGAGTATACCTACTAGTCGAGCGCTAGCTAGGGGCTAGTAGAAAGTATTAGTCGAAAGTACTACTATAATTATATCTAATATAGTAGAGGGATATTAACTAATTTATATAGAGTCCTAAAGAGACTAAACTCTCTCTTACTAATAGTACTACGAGCTATTATTCTATCTAACTTCTTTCTAACATAGAAATTTTAAATCGCTAATAGCTCGACCTCTTTAGAGTAGAGATAGACTACTATTAAGAGTATACTATTATTCTACTCTTAGGCGGTAACCGCTCGTACTACGTTAGTACTAGAATTAATCGAGGCCTTATAGATATCTATAACTATTCTAGCCGTAAGTGTAAAAGAGATAGTACTCTTAGTAGTAATAATCTCTAAGATAGTCCTACTTACGTTTATCTTAAGTCTACTAAAGACGGTATCTTAGAACTTATCGCTATAAGTAATATTCGAAGTAGTAAGAATAAAGTTGAGGAGGCTAGACACCTAACTAGAAGAGAGGCTAGGGATAGGTGCCTTAGATAATAAAGAGATAGAGACTACGGTAGCTCGGTTTACACTTAAGTACGAGGCCTCTTAGAAGTACTAGCCGGTAGTACTTATCTAAGTAGACTTCTATAGCCCGATTATATCGCTAGTAGTATTAAAGTAGGTTTAGTACTTAGTAAGAAAGGCCGTAGTATTAGAAGCTAGGTTAAGTAGTTAATAGGCTAACTCTAAATAATCTAGGGCCGCTATAACCTAGGCTACTTCCTAGACTACTATTACTTCTCTATCGCGAACTATTAATAGAGTATAGAGTACGATAGAAAGAGTCGTAGCTAGGTACGTAAGAGTCTATTAAGCGAGTTAGCTTAAGAATTAGATTAATACTAAGATAACCTTATAGTAAGTTATATTATAGTAAGAGAAAGTAGAATATAAACCGAGTAGTAAGAGAGATGTCTAAGAAATAAGTAAAGAAGGTTAGATAAGAATATTAATAGTTTATAAAGATAAAGTAGTGTCTTAAATAAAGAAATACTTAGGAAGAAGAGAAGAGTATAAAAGCGTTATAAATATAGATAAGTAGATCTAATTAAGAATAAGAAGACTATTATATATTTATCCTATACTAGCTATTATTCTACGATCTTTATATATCTTAAGAAAGAGAATTAGAAACTTGTTTCTAGTATAGCCTTTCTTAGTAGTAAGGTTACTTAGTTTATATTATATAATAAACGTAAGTTAGTATTCTATTACTATAAGGTAGTCGCGCTAGATTAAGACCTAGCCTCGTAGAAAGGATTATAGTATAGACTAAACTACCTCTATCTATAATTATTAAATAAATCTTATATAAGATTTATTTAATTTTCTATATAATCTATTAGTATAAATTTACTAAGGCGATAAGATTTATTTAGTTAGATTTATTTATTAGAATTAAGATAAGAAGAGGGTTTTAGACACTATAAATCGTATATATATTATTTTATATATATACGATATATATACTATAATATACTTTCTAATAAACCTATTATTTAATATAGTTACTAGGTATAGAAGTTTTATAGTTAAGTTTTAATAGAGAGTATATATATAGACTAGGTAAGTAGCTACTATACTCGCCTTAACTTTCTTACTCTCTAATTAGTCTCCTAAACCTCCTCCTCTAAGGAACACTAAAAACTTCGTCTACTACTATAAAATTTAAAATCTAACCTTCTAACTAGACTTCTTAACCTAGGTGAGAATACTATGTCTTAGTGTACTTCTTCTAATCTAGCTCTTCTAAAAAATAAATTTTTATAATTATCTTACGTTAAAGACTAGTAGACGCGCTACTATAAGTCTTATAAAACTTTACTCTAACGCTTAGTAGAAGTAGGTTATATAGAATAAATTAAATTATAAGAGAAGCTATTATATAGAGTATATATCTTATAAAAGAGAAAGAGAAAAGAGAGTAGAGTAGTATAATAGTAGAGAAGTAGTATAAATAAGAAAATAAGTAGATCTACAGTTTAATAGCTAGGGAGTAGAAGAGGTAGGAGGCTCTTAAAAACAGCCTAGGTATACCTACTAGCCGAGCGCTAGCTAGAGGCTAGTCGAAAGTATTAGTCGGAAGTACTACTATAATTATATCTAATATAGTAGAGAGATGTCGACTAATTTATATAGAGTCCTAAAGAGACTAAACTCTCTCTTACTAATAGTACTACGAGCTATTATTCTATCTAACTTCTTTCTAACATAGAAATTTTAAACCGCCGATAGCTCGACCTCTTTAGAGTAGAGATAAACTACTATTAGAAGCGTACTATTATCCTACTCTTAGATAGTAACCGCTCGTACTACGTTAGTACTAGGATTAATCGAGGCCTTATAGGTATCTATAACTATTCTAGTCGTAAGTGTAAAGGGGACGGTACTCTTAGTAGTAATAATCTCTAAGATAGCCCCGCTCACGTTTATCTTAAGTCTACTAAAGACGGTATCTTAGAACTTATCGCTATAGGTAATATTTGAAGTAGTAAGAATAAAGTCGAGGAGACTAGACACCTAACTAGGAGAGAGGCTAGGGATAGGTACCCTAGATAATAAAGGGACGGAGACTATAGCGGCTTAGTTCACGCTTAAGTATAGGGCCTCTTAGAAGTACTAGCCGGTAGTACTTACCTAGGTAGACTTCTATAGCCCGATTATATCGCTAGTAGCGTTAGAGTAGGTTTAGTACTTAGTAAGAAAGGCCGCGGTATTAGGAGCTAGGTTAAGTAGTTAATAGGCTAACTCTAAATAATCTAGGGCCGCTATAGTCTAGACCACTTTCTAAACTATTATTACTTCTCTATCGTAGACTATTAACGAAGTATAGAGTATAGTAGGAAGAGTTGTAGCTACGAGCGTAAGAGTCTATTAAGCGAGTTAGCTTAAGGATTTAATCGATACTAAGGTAGCCTTATAGTAAGTTATATTATAGTAAGAGGAAGTAGAATATAAGTCGAGTAGTAAGAGAGATGTCTAAGAAATAAGTAAAGAAGGTTAGGTAAGGATATTAATAGTTTATAAAGATAAAGTAGCGTCTTAAATAAAGAAATACTTAGGGAGGAGAGAAGAGTATAGAGGCGTTATAAATATAGATAGATAGATCTAATTAAGGATAAGAAGACTATTATATATTTATTCTATACTAGCTATTATTCTACGATCTTCGTATACCTTAAGAAAGAGGATTAGATACTTATTTCTAGTATAGTCTTTCTTAGTAGTAGAGTTACTTAGTTTATATTATACGATAGACGCGAGTTAGTATTCTATTACTATAAGGTGACCGCGCTAGGTTAAGACCTAGTCTTATAGAGAGGATTATAGTATAGACTAAACTATCTCTATAATAATCTTAGACCTTTATCCCTACTATAAACCGTGAAAAAGAGAGGCCATAGAAGTTAACCGATCACGTGCCTATAGCCGGCTAGGGGGGTAGGAAACTAATACTTTACGCTATATATTACGCGAGACCGGCCCGGCTCATATCTTTTCCTACTAACTAATACTCCTCTCGGCCTCCTCTTACCTATTATTTCCCTAGCTTTAGCCTTAAACCGCTTCTCTAACATAGACCTACTAATATCTATAGAGTAGAGGCCGTAAGGCTTAGAGCGGCTCCTTAACGTTAATATACTTCTAGAGTAGCGGGTAGGATTCTTTATATTAGTTAGCTAGCTATACTTAGGGCCGCTCTATAATACTAATATACTTCTAGAGTAGTAGGTGAGATTCTTTCTATTAGTTAGCTAGCTATACTTAGGGCCGCTCTATAACACTAATTTACTTCTAGAGTAGTAGGTAGGATTCTTTATATTAGTTAGCTAGCTATACTAAGAGCCGCTCTATAAGGTTAATATATTTTAAGAGTAGTAGGTAAGATTCTTTATATTAGTTAACTAGCTATACTAAGAGCCGCTTCGTAAGGTTAATATGTTTTAAGAGTCGTAGGTAGGATTCTTTACATAGAATTAAGAGCTAATATTAACTTTATTACTATTCGAGCCTAGGTACCCTATACGACCGCGCGACATATCTACTAAATAGAACTTAGAACATCTACGTAAAACGTCGCTCTCTTCTCTTTACCTCTAAAGTATCTACGTAGAGAGCTCTTTCGATAACCTACTTACTAGAACACTCTCTTCTATTAGCGACGACTTCTACTTATCTACGTACTACCTCTTCTATTTATACTATAGCTTCTATCTATTTAAGTACTACCCCTCTAGAGTAGCTCGATATATACTCTTATAGCTAACTACTATTCTAGATATTCCACGAGAGAATACTACTAACTCGCTACCCTCCTTTAGATAGAGCCTAACCGGCGTCTTAATTATTAGCCTCGTGTTTACCTTTCTTCTTTCTTATACTATTATAACCTAAGCTTAGGTTTCGGTAATAATAATCCTCTTATTAGCTCGTACGTTTAACTAGTCTCGTATTAGAGACTCTCCTCTAACTAGTCCTATAGTCTACACATTTAGTCTAATATACCGAGTATATTCGACTAAAGTACCTAGGAATAGAATAGTGTTTCTAGTAAGCTTTACTACTACGGTATAAGTAAAAGAGTATTACCTCTCTCTCTAAGCTAACGTATCCGACGCTAGGCTAGCGCCTTCCTTCGCTACTATATTCTACTATATAGTCTTTAGGAGAGTATTATATCTCGTTACCCCCTCCTTTACTCTTAACGTAAGAAGGCTCTAGATCTCTTCTTATCGAATTACGATAATCTTTATAAGCCTAGACATTAGTTCGTTCCTTGTTTAGGTTCTAGGGATTATAGTCCTCGCTAGCGCTACTAACCTAGAGAAGTCTCTTAAAGACTAGACGAAGTAAGCTAAGCGAGATAAGTTTATTCTTAACCTCGGGCTTATCGTTTAGCTCCTTAGCTTTAAGATCTTCACAGTAATTAAGGGTAGGTTTATACTCGTAGGTCGAGAGTAGACGACATTAAACCGGACTAAATAGTAGTCTTTAGCTCTTACCGTAAACATATACACGATAGTAGTTATAGTAGACAGCTCTCTAACTTTAGTTCTCTCTTACTAAGTTATCTAATAGTTTCGAGTAATCTATCGCGTTCTTAAATTTTCTAGAGCCGGGGTCGGGTAATATATTACTAAGTACGAATGGACCTATTAGGTCTTTGATACCTACTCTATAATCGGTAAGAAGCTCGCTCTCTTAGACTATATTTCCGACTAAGCGAGCTATAGTAGTTTTTCTTCTTACTACCCTACTATATCCTGAGCGATACCTACCCTCTACCTTTCTTAGCTTTCGATAGGGGAGAACGAAACCAGACCCTAAAGTAGGATCGAGAGACCGGTCCTAGGTCTCGCTAGCTTCGCTAAACCTTGTTTAGAGAAGAGGAGAGGGAGAGATGGAGAGAGGGAGAGAGAGAGAGGGAGAGAGATAGGGGGGGGGGAGAGAGAGAGGGGGAGAGAGAGAGAGGGGGGGAGAGAGAGAGAGGGAGAGAGAGAGAGAGAAAGAGAAAGAGAGGAGGAAAGGAAGAGGAAGGGAAGATAGTATAGTCTAATATTACCTATATTATACACTTTGTAGAAGCTCTTTCTCTTAGTATAGAGAGGAAGAACTTATAGACATTTTAGCTTATATATAACTTAGTATAATATCGATCCTATACTCCTAGGTTGTTTAAGGTCTAGCCTCTTACACTTATATACTACTGTTTCTATAATAGGTTAAACTGTCGCGTATAAAAATCTATTACGTAGGTCTCGCTTAGTATACCTTTATAGTATTTAACTTAACCTCCTATAAGCTCTTATCTTCTGTGTGGTTTAGAATTCTTAGACAGTTCCATAATCCGATCCCCTACATCTAAGACTATTTCAGGCTGTACGTCGTCGACGGTGTTACCCTTGTCCGAAGGAAGCGACATAGTCGGATATAGCTAGCGGGCGGCTATGCTGTGAACTGTTGTGTTAGGACATTATTCTACTATAGTAGGTGAAACCCTACGCCGCTAACAAGGTCACGCGAGCGGCGACCCGCGACCTTAATACTCTAGGACGCCTAGAAGGATGGCACTACCTAGTTGGTTAGTCTTGTTAAGTGGCTTGAAAGACGCCCTTGGCCGTAAGAGAGAACGAGAGGGAGGCACTCTATTTAGAGGGGGTTTTACTCGAGTATAGCTTCATAGCTACACTCTCTAGTATATAGCTTCGTGGATCTTTCCTAATTAATAAACTACGAACTAGTCTCTTTCGTCTCTTCCTCTGCCTTTAACCACCTGCCCCTCCCTTCGTACTACGAGCTGTCGCGGGCTTGGATTAGCTACGTCTCTCTTAAACCTAGCTCTATATTACTATTAACGGCGTCTAGGACATTCTCTCTACTGTCCTCACGATGCCATCTCTCCTTTAATAGATCTTCCGGCCCTCTGGGTTTCTCCTCTCTATCGCTGTCCTTACCCTATCTCTTAGTCATCTTACGTATAGTCGAGCTACTCTTTATTATAGAACCTCCCCTAGTACTATTACTCTTACGCACCGCACCCTCCAGGTCCGGGCAGGGAACGGCCCGTCCTTAGAGCCATGGAAAGGCGTGACCTGGAAGCTTGTTATCCCTGAGGAGGAAGGATGGGGTCGAGAGAATATAAAGCGCTTTACTAAGGCAGCCTACAATAACCTACCAATTTCGGTGACCCGGGACTAAGCCGAAATGGTAGCAGCTTTATGGATCCCTGGGGTAGGCTACTTTCTCTCTACTATTCCCTACGATAAAGTTATCATAGAGCACCTTTAGGCAACCGGCGCGACTACTGTACCCCGGTGGTGGGAAGAGGTCGAGTATCGAACCCGGGACTACGACAAGGGGCCTATGTTTCATGCTGAAGACGGGGCATGCTATTTATATAAGGAATCCTAGTCTACTAAGATAGAGGGGGATTCATCCTATCCGCGGGCGAACTAAGATCAACCCTATATATATACTTATGGAAAACGAACAATAAACCAGCGAGAGGCAGGCTACTAGGACCCTTGTAGCGACGAGTAGGGGGGTAAGATAACACCCTCCTGTGAGAAGGTTATAAGGCATCTTAGGATTCGAGTATCGCCATTCTAGGTCGTGTTAAGATATGACCCACTTTGAATAGTATAACTTAGGAAGAGTTCACTTGCCTGAAATGTCTATATATATAGCCTTCCCCTTCCTTAGAGGAGTACTAAATTTAGATGTTTCGCTAAACCACCATCTCTTTTAACTGGTCCCTAGCTTAACCCTGGCTCCCCGTCGCTCTTCCACCCTCGGGGTAAAGGAGAGACGTGATTGTCACGTGCCTAAGGCTTCGCCCCTTTGTATATAAGTAGCACTCCCCCCGCCTCTTGCCTCTCCTCTTCCCACGCTTATTATCCCTCAGTAGATTATATTATCACAATGCCCACTTCTCAACGTCCGGTCCAGCCCCCTCCCCCTCATTTCCTCTCCCTACCACAGGAACTCCGTAACATGATATACACTCTCGTCCTTACTACTTCGACCCCGCTCGTGGTGAGCTTAGACACAGGAGAGCTCTCTCTTCCGCCCCATCTTACACAGCGCCGTGCACAACTTAAGGAGCATCGAGCCACTACGACCCAGCTCGGACAAGCATGGACAAACCTCCTTCAGTGTCATTCGGTCATTGCGTCTGAGGCGGGGACTATATGCTACGGCCAGAACACCTTTCTCTTCTCTGGCCCCTGGACATGGGATACGGTCGACCAGTGGCTTACTACTATTGGGCCGCGGAACCGCGGTTATCTTACGCGGCTCGAGGTGACAATGGACCGACCCTTACAAGCATGGCAAGAGGCCAACGGAGAACGTGTTAGCGCTCCGTGTAATCCTGAGCCGCCATTCCCTCGCAGCCGACATCTGCCTCGGCGGAGCACGTGTAGATCGGAGGGGATGGTAGAGAGTCTTGACCCTGCTATTGAGAAGGTGATTGATCGTCTACGGCGGGATCGGTCCCCGGATATGCCAGGGGTCACAATACAGGTGTTGCTGGTCAGCGGTCTCCTTCCCGGATTTCAGATTGAGACGGACGAGATGGCTCCCTATAGCGACTATTTTAGCCTAGACCTCCCTAATCTCATTGAGAAAGTGTCTACTCTGCCTCTAGACGCTCAGGGAGGGGAGGTCACGGTGCTCTGGGAAGCTCAAATAAATGAAAGGGAATTTAGAAAACAGGAGAGAGCGGTACAGGAGGTGTGGGAGATCTTAACCGCGGTGCCAGAGGATAAGCCTCGTCCCCTTCGTCGTGATGGTTCTGCTCGGCCGCCGTGGAAGCGTATACGACTCGTTTTCCGAAAGAAACCTCTTCTAGAAGAGATATGGGCGGCAGGCCCTTCGCCATACTCGGGCTATCGGTTATAGGACTAGGAGGACTTGGCGGAGAGAGATGTGTTAGTATTTGTTTATAGGGACGGTGATATAATAGCGGGGGTTCTAAGATGGTTATGATTTTTGTTTTATTTTATTATATTTTCCGTTTTATAAGGGATCATAGGCTACGTAATGAAAAGCGCGTTCTTTAATATGTATCGGATAAAAGAGACTACCCTTAGATGTATAGAATAGCCCCTTAGGTCAAAAGTAGCGTAACTCTTGATAACACTGACAAAAATCTCCATACATTCCGCCACACGTAATGACTACTCATCCATTCTCTAGGAACAAAAAATAGAGTGAAGTGAGCTTACTTCTCGATTTTTACCCATCATACCGCCAGATAAAGAAGTATAAGAGACACCCAATGGCCCTAAATGCACAGCTAGGTCACGAGACGTCCTATGCCTCCAAACTTCATCCTATCATTGTCTCGTCTCAAGCCACCCCTGGGTTGACGACAGCTCACCACCCCCTTCTCGCAAGGATCTAGAGTCTGCCCAGCCGCGAGTCTTAAATTCTTAATTGATGGACTGCAAAGCGAGCTCGCTCGAACATTTATCATAACGACATTCTACATAGGTGTAAACCAGCATCTGTATCAAGACCAACGCAAGCCACACTTTGTTAGAAGTTTGGATACTTTGGGTAGATTCCAGTTCTATCAAAGTGGGTAATGAAAGCAATGTATGCATTCATTGTTTTCAGAACCCCAAGTCTACTCGGTTCACTTGCTCCTTCATTCCAAAATCGCATCTCGCATTCAAACACCCCTATCTCGCCCATGATCGACACCTCCCCTACCCCACCAGCGTCATTCTCATCGTTAGGCGATTGTGTTTCTATTTAAGTTCTAGGTACAACGCATCGTTCGGGAGAGTGGGTCACAGTGCCAGGTTCTTCAGCTCGGCTCATAGGTCGCACAATTGGAGGCTGGCCACTCTCGTCCGATTTTGATCGTTCAATATTGCCTCAATCGTAGGTTGTATTTTCCTACTACGGAGTATGCATACAACGATCCTGCGTATGCGCGCCGTCCCGCCTTCGGGCTGTTATCCTGAGGATGAGGGGTGGGAGGCTGGGAGGCTGGGGAAAGTACTTTTTGGGATTTGATCTGCACTTTGGAATCTGATCTATTCGCGATGCCACAGAATTCCATGTTTGATTCGAATTAGATTTGTCGTGTTGATTCTACGTAGACGTAACCAGGTTATGTTTGTGCGAGATGCCACCAAGAACTCCTGACAATAAGCGGAAGCGAGGTGCATTCTCCAGTGGACACTCGGGCGATTCATCGACACCGCGGAAGAAGCAGATAGACATGTATGCATCCAAACGAGAAACCTCCGAAGAAAGTATAGAGAATAACACTGACACCAAGCAGACGAGAATTCTTCACTCGCAGAACCAAACCAGGAGACGCAAGTACTAGCACAGTCCCGAAGCAAGAAACCGACGACGACCTCGACGCGCGAGATCTCTATTCCACCCCCGCGCGACCAGCCAGACACAGAGAAGAAGTAAACCCCGACGAGGGAGACGCGCCACCAACGATTATCTTCACTCGATCACGGGGACAAGAAGAATTCAAATGCGAGGTTGAAGAACGGACAGCTGCTGCTGCTCAGCTGGCCCAAGAATTTAAACTCGAAGAGCAACAACCGCGAAGAGACATCCTCGTAGACGATCATCCGATAGCCCTCACCCCAGAAGAACTCCAAGTCCCCAAACCACCCTGCACATGCAAGGCCGCCCGCCAGCACCAAGCCGTGAGCATCGGCACCGTCCAAGACGAGCCCAACACAAACGGCAATCGAGGGAAGAAATACTACCGCTGCGACCACTGGTGCACCGATCGGTTCATCAATTTCTTCGACGATTGGGAGATGGTGGTGGAGACGAAACTGGGACGAGACTGGAGGAAACTCCCTGCTGGGGAGATACCGGAGTGGCTGCCGTGCCGCGGGAGGGTGAAGATGGCGGGGACGACGGATGACTGGAGGTATGGACGGAGGAATCATTTCGAGAGGAATGTGGAGGAGGGTGGGAAGTTGGTGGTGAAGGATCTGGTGGGTTGTGAGTGGAAGGGTTGTGAGTGTGTGGGTGGGGATTGTGCTTTGAGTGAAGAGTGAACGCAGGGAGCCATGAACAAGCTGATGGAAGGACGTAGGCATAAATTGTGCGTACACCCCACCCTGAGGTCGGCTTCCGCTAATTCCTAGGTGGTTCATGATAATAGTAGTAGATTGACCTCTTCGGGTGAAGGGAACCAACTTTGAAGTCAACTTCTCCTTTCCAGGTAACCTTATAGAGAGCGAGGAGAATCAAGTCCTTGGACCGAATGCAGTCGCCGAGTAGCCCAGCCAGCAGGTCGAAGAGAGAAGTGCAACCACTTCAACAGCAAGCACCGGAAAAGAGTTCGGATCGAATGGTGCGATGAGTGACTTCACTCGGTGAAGTCCATTTAACAACAACAGAGACTCGGGAGACGTCGCCCCGCTGCTTATTAGCGAGGTTGTTACCACTGCTCTGAACGGACTCCGCGGTGATGAGAAGATGCATGTATATCTGGTACAGTCTCCGGGGGGATGTCGAACCGTCTGATTGGAGTTGTCACTGTTTGAGTCGTCCAGTGTTTCCGAAGCAAATCTCGGCTTGGGGTGAGGTGATTTAGGTGAAGCACTTCGATGCCAATCGTGGTTGGACTTGGAGGGCTTTCCCAGCATACGGAGTACGAGATGAAAAGAGGGACCAAGTCACCAAGTTGGACCTGCTAGCGGCGGATCAGAAATCACGGCGTTGGTCTTGACTCTTGATACTGTCTGTCCAGGCTATGCAACGCTCGCTGTCTGGGCCCTCGGGCGTGTGTTCTGCTCTTCGGTGCAAGCATTGTTTTCTTTCTACCCTCCTCGTTTGACTCCACTGTGTTCACAAGTGTATCCAAGAGAGTGGTGGAGTGCCCGTGGCGGCCCAACAACAGCTCGATCTGATTTGAATGGCTGTTACGGAGTACATGTCTACAGCACAACGTAGATCCTCTCCTCCTTGGCAAGTGAGGTGGTCAAGAAGCGGATTGCAAGACCACTCATCGTGGCAACTGGGCAAGGCTTCCGTGCTCGTCCTACGACGGTCGACCACGGGGAGTAGCCTTCACAAGCATCAAATGATTCAAATTCGAGGGCGAATCACGTGTACAACATGGGAGGGAAAGCGGAAAGGATCGCTTCGGTGAACTTTCCACACCTCGCCACGCCTCCTCCATTCAACCAGACGAAGTGAAGTCACGAAGGCCTCACCTTCCGATTGATTGGACCTTGGTTTCCGTCCCGGTTGCGTCGATGGGAACCTTCCCAGCTGCACTTTCACGAACCAATCTCAGGCGAGACGGCCTTGTCAGGAATCTGTCGGCCACCTGGTCAGGTTGCAACCTGACCAATCCTCACCTCGGGGCGCGTTTTCGCTTGACGAGACTCTACCTCCGTTGGAGAACACACATCGACGTTCTTATCGTCGGACGAGGCTCGGTGAGGAATTTGGAGATCAAGATCCCATTGGGCCTTTCTCGAACATGGTGCTGATATGGGCTGAGACCCTGAGAGGGGCTGAGATCAGGGCTGCGAGCCTGGTCTCTGAGTCTGGTCTCTGAGTCTGTGAGCCTGTGAGTTTGAGACCGACCACCGGCAGCTTCGGTTGGCAAAATGCGGTCAGCGCGGTGGCACGGCTCAATTTGCCTGGTCGCAAGGGGCAGTTTACAACTGTACAACGTATACCACTGTACGTAGGTACTACAGCACAGGACGTACGTAGTATACGGAGCCACAGTAGGATTCAACTGTACGGACTTAGGCTCTCGCCCTCCTACCAATGGCGACCATGTCCCGATCGGCGACCTGGCTTGAGAAGAGTCCATCAGAGTTTCACTGGTGTAGCTAGCCGGGAATTCTATTCGTCGACAAGTCACAGTAGTCACTACTCCGTCACTTGTCAGCCTACAACGTTGTCAGAAGTGGCCACCCATCGACCACGCCCCCTACCCCTAAGCTATTTAGCGGATCCGGCGCGGATTCTATCATTTGAATCGCCGCTGCGTCCTGCCGAGTCGGATGGACTCACACACATTCTGTCTGTGCTCCGGACGAGGATGATAAGGACACGCCTAGACGGTTCAACTTCCCACCCCTCAAATTCGCTTGACTCAGGGGGAGTCTTCTCTCTAGATCTGAGTCTCTCCCCGAGTGCCCCCTCTGAGTCTCTCCCTATGTCATCGGCTTCTCTGAGTTCTCTCCGAGACTGAGTTGGAGTCCCAGACCCATAGGTCATGCCGTCAGGCGGATCAGCACGCAAGGCAGGGAATCCTCGAAGGGGTGCAACGCCTAACGAATCAACAGCCCTCATGGGCGGCTAGGCACCGCATAAGTGCACCCGCCCCGTGAACCAGTTACAGTTCCGCTGTAAGTGCGAGGGGGCGTGGGAGATGGTCATATAGAAAGGCGCATCCGTCCATTCTGCTCCATTTTGCCCATTCTGCTCCTCTAGACAGCCTTTCATGAGTCGAGGTCCTCAGGACATTTCCCCCGTCGAACTTTCGTCCTCACGCAGTTTTGCACTTGGCCCATGAACTGGCAACATTCTGCTACTGGCCTGCATCCCCCGCCCGCCAATCAGCGTGCGGACGCTGCCAGACGCTGGCAGCACCGCTCACCTTCACCATGACCCCGCTTTTCTCCGCGTCGACGAGCGATGATTGGCGCCTCCCATGGTGGCACGTCTTCTCACCGAAGCAGACGGCCCTCGTCGCTCGTTCACCCTTCGAGTCAGTCGTCGTCGTCTCTCGCATGCTGCTATTCAGGACTCTCTGCGTGGCCGGACCTACGGGGATCCGATCGGGAGTTCCCTCCGTCCCGGTCTCCTTCTGGGACCCTCCTTGCCCAGCTCGACTGGAGGCCCGCCGGAGGCTCATCACGTGTTCATCACGTGGCATTGATCCTCCCAGGCCTACGAAGTCACGCCGGTCCTCACCGGCGCCCTCAAAGTATCGTCGGTCGTCGAGCTTTGGAAGCCCATGAGCATGAGCATGAGCATGAGCACGGGGATGAGCATGACGGTGTCCATGAGCCTGCCATGAGCGCGAGCATGAGCCTGACCATGAAGAAGGGTCGCTGGTGTTGATGTAAGTTGTCTCGTAACCTCACCCACTCCAGGACGCGCGATGCTCACGGCGTGCGGTGTGTGCGTCCGGCGACGTTCTCTTGGTCGCAGTCGTGACGAGAGTCATGTCCACAAAGTGTATTCCTGTCCGTATTCCTATTCCCCTCTGTATTCCTGTCCGTATTCCTACTCCCCTCAGTATTCCTGTCCGTATTCCTACTCCCCTCAGTATTCTTGTCCGTATTCCTATTCCCCTCTTTATTTCTGTCCGACGATCCTGACTGGCTGTACGGTGGACGGTAAGTCAAATCTACCCTCCGCCCTATCCTCACACACCCCTCGTCCCCTCCAAGCTCTTCCCTCTTCCCCTCCACGCCCTGCTACAGCGAACTAATTCTCTTCTTCCCTTCTCTTTCATCTCAACCCTCGCGATACCACCGCGAAACAAGGTCATTTTTACCCCGTCCCAGACTCTGTCCATTCTCGCCATCCGCAACCAGAAAGTAAGTCGCCGCGATGCTTCCGCAGCAGCCACAGAGCTTCTCCATACTAACCACTCTCTAGTTTACTGCCAACTGTCGTCGCCGCCACCGCCCATCCCCATTCCTCAACTCTAGGCAGGCCAGCAGGCCAGCAGTCTCTCGCTATCGCCGTCGCCTCGCCACGACTATATCCATCATGCCTCCCCCATCTGCCTCTGTCCCATGTGCCCAAGGCAGCACTGGCCCATCCCACAATTCAAAATCTGCCAGCGCACAGTTCGCGGACGGCGGCTTCTTCGAGCAAGGTCCAACGGCATCAACGGCGCCATACGACGACTTCGTGCTCTACCCTGATGATCCCCCTTTTATTGATGAGGAGGCTTCCATCCACGCCAACCATGGCTCCATTTACGAAGCCGGCCCCGATGACTCGGAGACTCCGAAGCCGTCGAGAATCCCCTGGGAGGATCCCATCCGGCAGCAAGATGTCCATGTCGGACTTGTGGCTCCAGGCAACCACACCGTCTACCGACAGGTGGATTCCGACCGCCCATCATTGTTTGCCCAGTTCCAGCGAGTCTCTCCTGTCGAACATGACCCCCTTGATCAGTGGTTGGTGCAACCATGGGGACATGAGCTCAGGGCGATGCTCTTCGAGTCGCTCCCCCGCTCTCGTGGGGATGACCAGGATTCCATCAGATTGTCACCCGAACCAGTCTCACTGCCACCATCTTTGCCTCGGCATCGAAAGTCGAAATCAGGCAGCAACAGGTCCGGAAGACGACGCAAACACTGATTTCCACCGCGACACGATTTATCTTTATGACTGTGTTTTCTCGCGACCGCTTTTGCATGTCTAGTTGGCGGGCGTTTCTTTCGGCGTTATGATACATTTTTCACTTTTGTTGGATGTCTGTCATGACGGAATCGCATTTCCTTGATCCTGATAATTCGGATTTGGAATATCTCGTGCGGGCGACAGGATAGTTAACGGGTAATCCGGACTGGAGTTGGAGTGTAGGGTGCAAGGCAGTGCCTAATGATGAAGAGAAGCACGAGAAGAGTGCCAGGCTGGCACCGGTGCTAGACCTGCGTCAGAATGACGTGAGGGGAGAGTGGTGGTGAGGTTGGATGTAGATCGGGGGATTTGTTACAAAAGCTCTTTGTTTCGTTTCCCTGAGGGAAGCTGTTGTTTCTGCCTGGTTTACATACCCACTTGCCACTTCTATAACCATGACCATAAAGTCTCATATGGTAGATTTGGAGCCATCTATATATTTCGCATAGCGCTCGAGTGTCTTGGTCGTACACTTTATTGTGCTTGGTTACATGAAGGGAAACCCTTATGTGACGGGACTCGGGGCTCTTAGCATGCCGTGGGTCTCCGAGTCCTCCGAGTCCCTCGACTCCCTCGAGTCCCTTCTCCCTTCTCCCTTCCCCTCATGCCTAGCACCCTTCAAATCTCGAAAATGCGAGGTGCCACGCGAAGGCCATGCTCACGATGGCCACCCCGCATTCCCTGTCCACTCGATCTACGTTCGTCGTATAGGGCTGATCGCCTCCCCGGTGGGGCATCATGGAGTGCTTGATAGTAGAGGGGAGGGTATCGTAGTAGCGGCACTAGAGTTGGGGTACAAATAGTAGAATCGTACAACTGTATTCCGCCTTCGGACAGGTTTGGTGCAAAGGTCTTGATTCTCTTTTAGACGCACCCCTATTTCTGTCGAGATCCAGTTTCTCGGCCCGGTCCGTGGGCTACCGCGGACAAGGATGCCATGGGGAATGCTCGTGGCCGCTTGAAGACACCCCCCCTTAATAAAGGTTAATGAGTGGGAACAGTCTTGGATATGCAACGAGTGAAATTCGTTGAACCGAGCCAGTTCCTTGGTGTCAGACATACGAGACTCTGGTACTGCTCCTACTGCACGGTAGCGTACAGTGTTCTTATTACCCTCAACCGGAGCACTGAACCGAGACGAAATTGGTATGACTGACCTCGGGGGTAGAGTAGTCTTTCCAATGATGGAATCAGTCTCGAACCCGTTCAGTAACATTCCAGTAGAAGTCGAATCTTGGACTCTGCAGGCAAATCAACGCCATTGGTGGGTGCTTCTTCCCTCTCACTACAGCACCGTACTGAGTAGTAGGTACGGGGGACTCGCTTATCCACTCGCGAACCGGCCAATCCACACGGCCCTTGGATCGAACCGCTCGACCGCCTCTGGGAATAAGGGTGCACTTGAAAGAGAAACTGACCTCTGTACTAAAGTTGCCCGAAGGCGGAATGCATATGTGCTGGACCATTCCGCTATTTGTACTCCGTACTCCTATTCTGGCACTATCCTTCCCCCGGGTCAAATGTTATGTTATGGATTAGCAAGGGTTTATTTTAACTCAGGGGGTTTCAACCTATGAATTTAAGGGAATCTGCCAGAATACAGTCTCACCACCGGCCTAGTTAGTACTTTGACTTATATTCTGGAGGTTTCCATGGACATGATTGGTTGAAGTGCCAGGTAAAACGCACTGATATTAGCCCCATAGAATAACATTTGAGTCGTACTAACTACGGTACTCCCACTCCCCCCTCATTAAATGTAGGGCTGCACGAGCCAGCTTACAATCATACTGTGGTCAAAGGATAAATAAACCCACCCCCTGAGGGTTGGGTGGTTCTAGCAGGTTCCATATGGTCGGGGGTCCTGAGCCAATCAATTATTTAAGCCTCTAATGCCGCCTTTAAATTTTCCTACCTATTCTCTTAGCAAAAGACTGTAATAATCATGGATCAACTAAATACTATATTCCTACACCGAAAACACCTACGAAGCATATATGTACCAGCGACGACCGGCTACGTATTCAAACCCTCTTTTTCCACGCCAGCTTTACAAAGGAGGAGATTTGTATTCAACTTAATTTGACTATCGACCAAGTTAAGTACGCTATTGCTCATGGAGTTACCCCTCAAAAGACACGATCTGGTCGTCACCCTTTCCTTGGTCTAAGAGAACGGAAGGAGCTTATTGTAAGGGTATGCGCTAGCCGGGCAAATCGACGAGTACCCTATTGTCAGATACCTAAAATCTTTGGCTGGGACTGTAAAGTGTATGCCATTGAGACAGCCTTTAAAAAGGAGGGTTTCGGCCGGTATAATACTCTTAAAAAGCCCAAGCTAACACCGAAGCACGCCGAGATTCGACTTAAATGGGCGGAAGAACATTTAAATTGGACAGAGGAACAATTGTTTCGGGTATTTTGGACAGACGAGACGTGGGTAAGGCCAGGAAGGCATAGGAAGGTTAAGGTTACTCGACGACGAGGGGAGGCCCTTCACCCTGATTGTGTCGAACCTAAGGTCCAAAAGAAGATAGGTTAGATGTTTTGGGGAGGGATATTAGGACTCTTTGGTAAAGGGCCTGGTTTATTTTAGGAGAAGGCGTGGGGTTCGATTAATTCACAAAGCTATTGTGAGCACCTCGTGCCTTTTATAGCTAATTATATGATACCACGAGGACTTCTTCTAATGTAAGATAACACGGGAGGACATGCCTCTAAGGAAACACAGGCCTTTTTAAAAGAACGAGGGCTAATTCCTATCTTCTGGCCTACTCTCTCACCAGATCTTAATCCGATAGAGACTCTTCGGAACCGAATTAAGGATATTATTGAGCAAAAGGACCCTGAAATCCATAGGTCTTATCCTAAGCTAAAGGCAGCTATAATAGAAGCTAAGGAGTTAATTACAGACGAAGAGGTCAGGGACTTAATAAGGTGGATGCACGATAGATGTCAGGCAGTGATCGATGCTAAGGGGCGGCATACAAAATACTAAGGAAATTCAGAAATTTGCATTTGGGAGTATAAAGCAGCACTACCACGTGACAGCCTGGGAGCCTTGTCAGAAACCCTCAGGGGGTGGATTTATTTATCCTTTGACCACATTATTCTGTCTGTGCCAGCCTGGCTAGTTACATTTATTTAAGAGGGGACAGTAGCTACTCCAGGGCTGCACGTGCCAACATACTATCGCCTGAATCCCTTAGCCTCTAAAACTCTCAGCCTCTATACCCTCAGCCTCTAAACCCTCAGCCTCTAAAATCCTCAGCCTCCAAACCTTCAGCCTCTAAAATCCTCTGCTAGGAGAATGGTTTCCTCGCATCCCTCGCACCAGGTGCGCGGGTCACGGCCCTCTTGTCGCTCGTCACGGCGATATTATTATAAGAGGTGTAAAAACGATGGATATTTGACATTTGACTTTTAGCGTTTGGAGGAGTTGGGAATAGGGAGATTTATTGTCTGCATGGTACACGGGAGGATCTACATGAGCTTCATCTCGCATCCCGCATTTCGCATCCCCCATCCGGAGGGCGATGGACTCAAACACCTTTACGCGGTGCCCTCTACGAACCTGAAATCGCCTTTTTAGGTGCTTTCAGAGCTAAGATTTGAGTCAGGAGGTGGTTGAGCTGGTGTTTGGGGTGGATGCAGAGTTTTCACGCCAAGGATCGGAATAGAGGTAACACAACAACCACCACGGCGACAATTCGCGAACCCTCTAGGGTAGCTGTCTCCTTTTTCGGGCAGGGGAGGCTTTTGGGACTGAACCCTCTATAATCGCCATTTCGGGTCCGGCATGCCTATTTTTGAGGCCTCTGGGGATAGTTAATAGGCTCTCTTGCCTCGCTTTCCGGCTCGGTTTTTAATACGACTACTTCTTCGCGACGTCCCTGAGCATGGCACGAAACTACTCTTTCTCTTTGTTACGCTTTCGCCGCCCGAGGAAAGGGGCCTTTTCACATGAGTTCACGACACTCCCACGTCCTTTACGGCTGAAAAGGTTAGGCTTGGGCTAGAAGACAGCAACCTTGCCCCTTCCTTTATACGACTATTCTGGCATCGGCCCATGCCCCGAAGGACTCGAGTACCTGAGGCTACCCAAGGGGGACGAAAGGACACAAGGTCGAGGAGGATAGAAGGGGGAAGGGACGACGGAGGTATAAAACAGACAGCTGTGCCTTTCACTATTAGGTCGCGCAAGGGCTTTAATAGGGGTTTTCGTATGTTTTCCTACAGAATAGTACACGTTACAGGCCGGGTCGCGGTAGTTCGGAGTGCAAGAAAAGGAGTAAATCTCTCCCTTAAGTACTAGCTCAAATGAGTGTCTGTTGGGCTCTATACCGTTGATGGGATTGTCTATTCTAGGGCAAGGGACGCCTCCTCCTGAGGGAAGGGGGGTCGCTGGCAAGGGGTAAGGAGTTACCATATGTGTTATATAGTCCGATAGACTCAGACAGCACAATAAAACCTAACAATCAATCAAGCATCCCCCATCCTAGGGTTCCAATAAATACGCGATATTGAATATTGTTATATATTATATTATATTATACTATACAGGGGCAGGCTAGAGTCCGCGCCACGTGACAAATCACCTACGTTGTAGTCAGGGGAACTCTTTACGGGCCCGCTATTAGTTCAATCCTATCACGTCCTTTTACATTTATTTATCCCTATACATTATATACAGAATCTAAAGGAATTCTTAGAGGTGATTTTGGGTAGTGTTTTCGAAAGAACTAAGACCGAGGAATACCTATAATGCCACGTGTAGAATAAGGAAGGAAAAATTTGATACTATATAATTCTACCTTCGTAATAGCATCGTTATATCGTGATTATATAATTCCAATTGTCGGATCTGATGATCTGACCGCCTCAACCACGCGCCTATGCACTCTCTCCTCGCTCCTGCATCGACCGCCACGTGTCTGTCCTGGCGAGGGCACCCATCGTCCACCCCCTTATCAATCGGCAATCGAAGTGCAATGGCGCTGACAAGTACCAGCACCAGCGACAGCAGCACGAGGCCGACAAGGGCTAACTTTTACGACGACGGCTATGCAAGGTCAGAGGCAAGGGCATGTCAGACGAAATCTGCGCGCGGCTAAACCCGCAGCGAACCCCCGTCGCTCTTACGAGGAACGTATGCGAGCGAATAGCGCCCGACTCAGACGCGCGGGAAAAGCCAGAAGCGTGTGAGACCAACATCCACCCGTGATTCACGTCCCGATACGAGGTCCAGACACGCGCCGCCATGGACGCAGCGTATATCGCAAATCGGTTTAGCGCATGACTCAGCATTCTGATCCTGGCTTGGACGACCCCTGATCCGTCCCGCAACTTTTGTCCCCTTCTTCCTGACATCCTCCTTCGAACACCGACTACAGCGAGCCGAGCGGAGGTAATATAGCAGGACGCGAGAGCATTGGACCCATGGCGGACCGTAAACCGTAAAGAGGTCTCCTGACCAGGGATTGGTGCTGATCCGTCCGAAAACCAGGTTATAGGGCCTCAATTTTCATTTGTTTCCATCTGCACTCCGTGGGTTGTAAGGTGAAGTCTTAGGTGAGTTCACCATTCTTCGTAAGAGCCCAGCAGCCAGCTGTAGGTAGATGCCGGTGTCGGGCGTCAGGCAGCAGCAGGCTTTGCGGAACGAGGACCGCGGAGAGGGGACGGCAAGTGCAGAGATGTGTTGCGGCGCGGGAGATGCACAGGAGGGGAGGGGATTGGTGCCACGCTCGATGGGTGTTGGGTGGGTGTGGGCGTGGAGGATGAGACGGTATTGGAGGAGTAGGATGGGATGGAAGGGAAGGGGAAATGGGAATTACGCAAGGGGTGGTGGTGGTGTGGTGTGCTGCGTGGTAAACAGGGAGGTTGGGTCCTGAGGTTCGAAAGGGGGGGGGGTGGGAGATGGAGAAGGATGAGGATCGAGGGGGAAGGGCAGGGGGCGTGTTTGGGTACTCCGTAGATCGATAGTACATTGCTTGTTCATCGACTCGTGATTGTGGTATATAACTACAGACGTGACACCGTGGAAACAAGTATCGAATGGAAGGTTGCTGGTGAAGCAGATATCCATCCGTGACTCCAAACTCCATGCTCCCAAGACCAGAACACCAAAAGCCCAAAATCAAAACTGGTCGCCCCTCGACCGTGACTCCATCCTGTGAAGGGGTAAAAAATATACCAAAAAAAAAAGAGGGCAACCCCTATATCCATTTCTTCTCCTCCATTTCGATAATCAGTGGAGTTCCCGCCCTCGGACTGTTAGGTCCAAATAGCCCCGTGATGAACTCCCTCTCGCTAGTTGCCAAGTCTCCCTCCAGCTCTCGATATTGATTTGCATCGATACCAAGTCCAATCTCAAACTTTCCTCGTACAGCAGAGGGCGATATTGGACCCAGAGGTGGTAGTGGTTTTGCCCGTAGACGAGCATCTGTACATGACGAGCGCTTTGGAGCCTTAGACATACATCGAGATACTCTCCTAGGCGTGATAGGCGATTTAACGGGAGATCTTTGGACCGGTGTTCGTGGAGATGCAGTTGGGGTAGTCGAAGCCGCAGCTGCAGGCAATCGAGGAGAGAGAGCTAGGACGGGGGACCTTGGGCTGCCCACATCACCCTCAGATGGATGACAAGAACGTGTTGGTGTTTCAGGCAATGGCTTGTTGGGAACTTGGAGCGGTGGAGGATACTCTGGATGGACGGTTTGCCTTGCAGTTGGTGACATGTGCTTGGCCACAGACCTCCGTGACTCGTGTGCTGGCAAAGGAAACTCTGTTATGAGTTGATCAAACCGTTTTGATGAGTCTGGTGTCGATGGTTTGGCGCGGGGTTGGCGTAAAGCTGGTTGAGAGGCCACGGCATGTGGTTGCCGATGGTGGGTTTTCTCACAATGTTCGACTTTCAGCTGAAGATTCAAGTTGTGTTCCCTCAGTGCTTTCACGCATTGCTCAGCTGCCACAGCGCGTGAGAGTAATTTACGATTATCAGCTTCGATGGCAGCGATTGTCTGATCTATGACCTTTATGACGGATCGCGACTAGATAAATCAGTGTTGTTCGGTTGGGAAAAGAAGAGAAAGCAAGGACGTACAGTTATTGCAGAGCTTTGAAATTCTAATTGAGGTCCAGGAAAGGCCGACCTTTTCGAATGGAGGGCAATCTGTGAAGTATCTTCGAGCTCAAATACCCAAGGAGAGGAATTTGCCGACGAACTAGGCGTCTCGGGCGAAGTTGTCTCTTCCTTCTCAAATACTGGGTCGATAGCAGACCTAGGAGTTATCGCTGTCTCTGATGAAGCCTGCCTCCTATGGCGAATCGTTCCAAAATCCCATCTCTTACTTTTCGGGGTCGCTTGAATGCTAGAATTTGATAACGAGACAGCATCGACGGCTTGCTGTTTCTTCATCGCGGACTTGCATGATTTTGCCGATTCATTTGATTTCTTCTCGGCCTTGTTCTTTTCCTTCACGCTTGTGCCGTCCCTCGAGAACTGTCCAGGCTTCCATTGTGTGATGACATGAGGTATCGTGAGGCGATGTAGACCATTTTGCTTCTCCTTGACCTCCTTAGGAGTATCCAGCATGGGACAAAACGACATATCGCGAGCTCCCGGGAGTATTTGCCGCTTGAGAAAGGGTGGAGCCGAGTTGTCAAAGGTTGAGACGTCTTTGACCTCCTGATTGTGTTGACACATAAATAACGATGCTGTGTGTGACACGAAATGAATACGGGATTCCTTCACAAACTAGAACTAGGCACGAGTGGATGGTCAAGAGCGAAGGAGCCCATTGGGGGTATGTATATACGGCCAGGTAAGCCTCAAGTCCGAAAAGGCGGACCCCCATTACTGCTGCGTGTTTCCTCCCAGACGACTGGGCAAGGCATGTTTCAATTCCGCCCTGCAGCAAGGGTACATGAACGCTGCACACCAATACTCCGTACAGACGGAGAATTTGAGTCAAAGGTATTTTTGTGTGTGGGTGGCGACGACACAGTCAGCCTAAGCCTTACGCGGTAGCTACGAACCCCAGGGAGTACGCAGACCTCCGCTTCGCTTGAGCCGGTCTTGGTAAGAAGATGCACAAAATAGACGAAGGATCGTTTTCACTAGGACATCTTGGGGCCTTGACAGACGCCGACAGGCTGCGCGTCAAGGCCACTCTGGAAGCGCCGGATCGCTAAAAAAGGATAAAGGTGTGTGGTAAAAAGAGCCCGTTCTGTGACCCGCGTTGTCATCACACCACATTGGATCACATTGGGGGGGTAGAAGGCTACCGAGGAACCAAATCGGCGACCTTTTGCAGGAAGGGGGGTGTGGTGTCACGAATGGAGTACACGATGAGAACAGATGAACCAACAACAGAAAGGTTGCGTGTCCTGATTCCTGAAACGAGACGGCTCCAACGATCATGAGTGAACAGGCTGACTTGGCCACATGTGGCTGCACCCTTCGCATGATGCTGCGTGTGTGATTCGCACAAGAGGGAGGAGGGAACTACGCCCCAAACATGCAAATCCAAAGATCGATCCAGGAACAAAACTGCTGTTCTATGCGTGACAGATAACCATGATATCCATGCCAAAGAACTGTAATTCCAGAAGACGCTCCCCCTTGGAAGAAGATTTGAAGTCGTTGAAATCAATGGATAAAGAGAGGAGATGCATGGAAACACAGTTACGATCTGCCAAAGACTAGGGTATTGTGACAAGAATGGAAGTATTGTTCCGCAACCGGAGCGATAAGAGTTGGTTGGGAGCATGTTTCAGTTGCGGGTAAAGGTTGGTTTGTTTTCTGGCCGTGTTGATGGAAGTTCTCATGATGATCAAGACACATTGTTTGTTGGTGGTGAGGACCTCGCTAGGGGTAGGGGGGGATGGAATCGTGGATGGGCGCTAAAGGACTGAGCTAATGATACGAGCTAGCCACAGGCGACACTTCGGGGACTTGCAACCACGGTAGTGGTCTAACCGCGTTTTGCCAGACGGGAACCTGAGGCAGGATTAGTTTTCAAAGGCTTGGTTAAGGATCGGGCAGTGTTGATTCCATTCGCAAATACACGCGGGCAGCATCCAGCATTTTCTTCTTTGGTGTCTCAATTGCATTTCGTGTCACCCGTTAGAAACGACGTAGTCTCGTCATGGATGCATCCAACACTCGAGAAAGAGACAGCCGTCGGACATACCGATCGCACCCTTCTTCATACGACAGCGAGGAGGAACGGCGCTGGAGGAGACGTAGAAATGACCGCGAGGTAGCAGAAAGTGGCAAAGAACGATGGGAAGGGCGAGGGGACCCTCGAAGAGACACTGCCAGACACGGAGAAAGAAGTAGGAGCAGAACAAGACTCGACAGAAACACAAAGCGCCGTACCTCCCGTAGCCCAGTTTCCGACTCTTCTCGCAAACGAGACCATGACCGAAAGTCAACATACCGAAGCACAAGAGAGATTTCCCCATCTCGCCGAGAAGGCCCCCAAGAAGGCGGTTCTAAGGGCACAGGACTCAGAGATGGGCCAACACCACAGATGACGAGAAACAACCGTGGGCCTCTCCCGTCACAAACGGCTTCTTTTCAGCAAAACCTCGACCCGTCGAACGCACTTGTTCCAGCGGGCGATGCCCCAGAAAGGCAGAAACCGAACTTCGCTCCAAGCGGCCTTCTTGCGGCAGAGTCAAACTCCATTGCCCAGCCAGATGGCACGTCAATTGCCCTCAAGTACCATGAACCGGCAGAAGCGCGCAAGCCACCTGCGAAAGATGAATGGAAGCTTTTTGTGTTCAAAGGTTCAGATATTTTGGAAACCATCGAGCTTAGTACTAGGAGCTGCTGGCTTATAGGTCGTGAATTGGCTGTGGTGGACATGCCGGCGGAGCATCCAAGTATCAGTAAACAACACGCTGTGATACAATTCCGATTCATCGAGAAAACGAATGAGTTCGGTGACCGGTTGGGCAGAGTAAAGCCTTATCTCATCGACCTGGAATCTGCAAATGGCACGTCCCTGAACAAAGAAGAGATGCCGCCGAGTCGATATCTGGAGCTTCGAAACAAGGACATGGTTCAATTTGGGCATAGCACTAGGGAATACGTGTTGATGTTATCTCCTAAAGGTTGAGGCGATTCAGAAGAGGCACCGGAGAAACGAATTAGTCCACAGAGCTATTTTTACTTGAGCCATGACGTTGGGGCTTATGCAAACATTCGGTGGGTATTCTGCATGACTCTTCAAGGTTGACTTGGATCAGTAGACCTCAACTTCTCCAGATACAGGGCTTGGAAAGCCAGGTCTGACTCTCCTTGTTCTGACCCATTGGCATTTGCTTTTGCATGTCTCGAGTGCAGTGTATGAGGGAGTCATTTGCGTCTAGAGTTTGTCCTTGGTTGCACGACTTCGTTTCTCCAACCACGTTGATGCACCCGTCACGCCGAGATCACTGAGCACGAAAATTGCGGGAAGCTTGTTTTCTTCCAGCACATTGGATGTCACATTCGACCATCATGTTGCAGAGCCTGAGGATGCACAACGTCGGGTCGAGTTGGCGACGCTCCTCGATATCATGAGAAACACCGGGCAAAGCGACACGAAGCATTTTCTGTAGCCATTACGGATTCCGGCGTGCCCAAGGATGTGCTTAGTGGTCTCCAGTCGGTGCCCTGAAGTTACTAGAGAACTTGACGGTGGGAAGCAGAGCCTCAATAGTTCAGCTGAGTGGCTGACCCGAGTTGGTGCCTACCAGGATTTCAAACCTGTCAAGTATATACCAATAAACGCATGTTTCCCTGGAACCCAATCTCTCTCCATTACATCATCATCATTTCTTCAAGGACCAATACATGGCCACTGAAATGACAGCAGGAGGCTCACCGGGACCTGCTCACCTGCTTACGATTTTGGTACGGCCATGCCTGAAGACATGGTAGTACAAGCCGGCTGGCTGTCTACGTTGTATTCCGGCCTATCAATCTCGCTACTCTCGCTTCTCTCGCTTCCCTCGTCTCCCTCGTCTCCCTCCTGCTGCACGCTTAGGACCCTATGCACGCTTCTCTGGAGTCCCTCCTGCTGCTCGCTTCTCTGAAGCAGGTACAAAGAGTACGGAGCCCGTCCGTATACAACGTTGTATTAAAAATCCCATGCAGGACTTGCCACCGACGTCAGAGCGGTAGTCACATAAGGTTCTATCCGTCAGGTCAGATCCTCCCGAAGGCGAGGCCGTCTTCGAGGACTGTGGAAGGGGCGTGATCTTTGCCGAAGCTCCTCCACACTGGATTTGGCCACGGAGCTCGCTTCCACTCGACCATACCGACCACCGACCACCGACGACCAACTGAGACAACACCATGCGCTCCGCCCACCGTTAGGAAGAACTGCGCATTTCCCCCTAGGCAGCACAGGTGACTGGATTCGATGCTTGAAATCCAACTCGTGCCCAACCCCAGACGAGTATCAAGACAGATGCCCGCCAACTAGCCGCTTCATCGATGTTCGTTCAGACTTTGCATGGCGCAATAGCAGCCTGTTAACCCCGTGTGACTAAAGTCTTGCGCGTGCCCACAACTGTCGCTGGTACGTCGGTCGAGGAACGTTTCGCAGATGCCCAAGCTCTCCCCAATCCACTCGAATGCAAACTTACTCGGGCATTTTCGAACTCTCGAGCAATCCCTTGATTTGTACTCTTGTGCCATGGTCGCCGTCGTGGGACTGCCAGCGGTATATAAGCAGTTGACTGGCTTCCAGAGCTGAGAGAGAGAGAGAGAGAGAGCTCTTGACAACAACACAACACAACACGTCACCAGCATGGTAAGTCCCTACCACCCTCTATTTCCGTTGGCCCACGCAAGTACACGGCATGCGAGATGAGGGCCGGGAATCAGGCACAACAATATCTTCCGTCATTGGAGGATCAAGACACTTTGGAGGGCAAAATGTTGGAATGTCCCCGACACACTCCATGTTAGACTTCGAAGCCTCTTGGTCTGCCAAATCTCGACTCTGATATTCTGGCAATTCGCGAATCCCATGCCAGCGTATCTGCCAACGCCGTTGGCCCTCAGACATCCTCATCATAGCTAACATGCATTCACGCATAGGGATCCGCGATCGATCCAACCACTATCAACCGATACGAACTTACCGAAGTATATGCACATCCTGACGCGAAAGTCGATATTGTCCTCGTTCATGGCTTGAATGGGGACCCCGCGCACACCTGGACATCCCCCAAGGGGATGTTCTGGCCAGCACAGCTACTGCCTGTCACTCTGAAGTCTGCAAAAGCAAGAATACTGGTTTATGGATACAATGCGGACGTATACGCCTTTGGAAGTGGTGGAGGCCCGAGTACGGACATGATTCAATCACATGCACAAACCCTCCTTACCAATCTCGCGAACGAACGAAAAACCGAAGAGGTGTTGGACCATCCCATAATCTGGGTTGCGCATAGTCTGGGTGGCATATTGGTCAAGAAGGCACTGAACTTATCAAGCAACCTCAAGGACAAGAACTTCGATGACTTGCGAGCAATCGCTGTCTCGACATACGGAATAATGTTCCTTGGGACACCTCATACTGGTGCCGATCCTGCAAAATGGGGACTCATGTTACAGCGGATGGTCAAAACATTGATGCCAAAGAAGGTTGTCGCTACAGAGAGCATTCTTATCGATGTCCTACAGAAGAACAACGAGACACTACAAGTCATCAACTCAGACTTCCTCGAGATATATCAGAATTTCCAAGTATGCATGGCGCACGAAACCTTGGAGACGGATTTCAAAGGCACTAGAATGTTGATCGTGGATAACATCTCAGCAAGTCCGTCTCTTCCTGGCGTCAAATACTTTGGAATCGAGGCTACACATTCTGGAATGTGCAAATTTGACACCAAGAACTCACCAGGATGGGCGAACATAGCTGGAAATATCAAAACCTGGGTCGAGGAATCTCCACAAGTCATCGAAGCCAGAAGATTCAAGGAGAGGGAGGACAGAACTCGAAATGCGGCTGAGAAGGCAAATGAACTGATGCGTCAATATGGCGTTGTAAGTCCACAACTATTTGACAGTCTTAGGTCCACGAAATTATGCTAACACTTCGTTCAGCAACCAATTACACAGCCATCTACGAGCGGAAATACCCCTGGTACGTTACATGGCAATTCTGCAACGCAACCCAATCATCCAGCGGGAATGATTGAAGCTCCTCCTCGAACAAGGTTTGATTTCGAGGCTGCGGAATATGAGGATGCGGACACTGAGATGGCTAGCAATCCCTATGGTCTTTGAGTGATATGTAACTAGGAGAATCGTTTCGTTGTGCATTGCATCTTTGCTTAGAGGGTCGGGCTGATTTGTTGTCTATGTAGATCCCGGCTCAGTAAATAATTCCACAATTATCTATCCACCCCAAGTCAGTATACCACCTGAAGATCCAGGCGCCATAAGCCAATTATTCATCAAGCCGTCTGGCTTCCGCAAGAATTCGCAATTTGTGGGTCGCCAAAAAGAGCTTTCGGACATGCACCGCTTATTGTTTGAGAAGAGAAAAGCGGACGGCACCTCGGCCGTTCTTGTTCAGTCATTACCAGGAGGTGGCAAGACTCATCTCGCGCGGCAGTATGTTTACCAGTACAAAGATTCTTACCCTGGAGGGGTGTTTTGGCTTCGAGCGAAGAGTCAAGAGGAACTTGCGGCCGGATACTGGAAGATGGCCAAGAACACCGTTCTCACGGATCCGAGCAGCAAGGTCGCTACCATATCCCGCGACGATCCTCGTCAATATGTCAAGATGGTTAAGAAATGGCTCGATCGCCATCATGAATGGCTACTTGTTCTTGACGGCATTCATTTTGACAACAATGACGAGTTGCACCAATTCCTCCCAGATAGCGAGAACACAAGTTTGATCTACACCTCAACCGATAGATCCGTTGCTGGAAACCACCATCTCATGGATCCAGAGGTCATTCGCCTGCCCTCTCTCTCAGCGAGAGAGGCTCAGAAACTTCTACTTCTCGAGTTGGACAAGAGGGAGCCTTTTCAGACTGACGACCTCAAGTATTCTATGGAGCTAGTTCAGGCGATGGGCTTCTTACCAATAGTCATACATACCGTTGCGCGAAGATTGAAATTGACCCAGGAACCTCTCTCAAAGTTTGCGAGGTCGTATGCTGCAGAACCCAAATTAAGTGGATTGGGCACTTACAAGGCAGTTGTTGAACATCTTGTCAAGCTGGGAGCTTGGGAAGCGCTAAACTTGATTCGTATCATCTGCTTCTACAGTCAACACATTCCGGTAGAAATGATATTGCTTGGTATGTGTCTTGTTTTCTCCTTGTATAGAGAGTGACTAACAATAGATCTAGGCCTCAGGGTTCTTGATCCTCGGATCCCCGTCAAAGCAAAAGATGACTTTGTAGGTCGTTCCTTGAACAACACATTTAGACATCTCAACATGTTTGCACTCACCGATCGAAATGAACGAGAAGAGCCTACTCCCCTCGAGTCTTCTGGAACCTCGCGTGGCAGTCGAGACATGCTCGCAGAGAATGTCGATGTCATCAGGCTTCACGGCGTTGTTCAAGGGTTCTTCATCGACACGTTGGACGAAGACAAAACTTTACCGGAATGGCTCAATCGAGCTGTTGAGATGTTCTGCGCCTCTTACGAACATGCCAATGATCGAATTGGCAGCAAAACTCGTGCTGGTCTCAACGCAGGACTTGTTGAAGACTATATGCTGTACCAGATTCACGGGAAAAGACTACAGCGCCATCTAAATAGGTATGAGAGGAGATATCCTGTGTTGAAACGTAGGTTCTTCCAATTTCTTCCGGCAAACAAACTCTTAGGCAACCAAATATGTGCCACCAAGAGTACCATGTCTTACCAAAGTTGGCTTGCCTCAGAGTCTTCTGCCTGTGTATTATCTGATTGCTGGCCCCATATCAAGGCAGCCAAGAAAGTTCAAGGAGAGGTAGCAGGTTAACATTTTTCATCATAGCCTACATCAAATCCTTTTTCTCTCATTTCACTACGTCATTTCACTATTTCGTGTCGCCGAATATTTGCTGACCTGCTGCAGGGACTAATGCACAACTGTCCAACTGTCTGACCGAAATTGAGATGGAGATTGGACAGCGGACACCAGAATCTTCCCAGACCATTGCTGGAGGTAGACCAGAGGCTTTTCAAACATCAATCTTCGATCGTACCAGCAGTTCTTCAGACACCGCAGGAGCGTCTAAATACGATGAAACTGATCGCTCAACATCAGGCTCGCCATGGTTTGGGGAACAGGAACATCTCGAGTCACCCTCCAGTCTTACCCACGATGACGATCATGCTCGCCACCCCAATTTCGGAGACCAAGATCCTACCTATCGCAACCAACTCACGGTGCCGATGCCATCTGAAGACGGGGGCTATGATAGTGATATGGAAGGCTCGGTCGCCATGACCTTACAGCCATCGCAAGGAACAGAAAGGCAACCAGCGACCCCTTTGAGTCCCAATGGCGGCTGGGAGGTCGTCAAGCGACCGCGGAAAAAGATGCCTAAAAAATTCGATCCCCGGTATGATATCAATCATCGTACAACCAACAGACTAGAGAACACGAGATATCATGATCGTGCAGGGTCATATCGGTCGATGAAAACCGTCGATCCCAGAATCAGTCACGAGATCGCCCAAGGAGTCCTTCGGAGAAGTTCATCACGGGCTCAGTCTCGTGGGCGGGTTTCGGGCCAAAGTTCTGCGGAAGTCTCTTTGACAAATATCGCTCATCACAGCCCGCCTACTGCAAGAGGCGGAGGCATGATCCGAGACAGGTCATCGTCACAGCGGCCAGTTGTTGTTCGCATGAGGAGCGGGATGCCTTCTTATGCTTCTGCTGTCACAGGTCCCACAAGAGAACCTATCTCAGGTCTCGATGAGGTTCTTCGACCAGCCATGCAACCTCGTACGCAGATCAATGGAACTACAGGCAGTCCAGCTTATACATCATTAAAAAGAGTTTCTATTGATGGTTTTGCCCATTTGTCTCCCCCTTCTTCGCCTTGGCTGCCTCTCGCAATGCCACCATATCCACAGACACCCTCTACTGAACGCGAGGACCCTCTTCACTTTTCTGACCATGCATTGCTTGGTCTTGACCCACAGGATAGCCCAATGGCCGACGTTGGAGTATTTCGCGATCAGAGTCTGGGTCAGGATAATTCACGGTCATCAAATCGTGAGCATCTATCGGGGCCGCCAACCGAGATATATCCCATGAAAACTGGACCAGTACCTGTCGAGACACGGTCTCGAGCCCACACAGGACCACGGAAGCGTGATCTTCCCCATGGCTATCCAAGCTGGGACTCACAGGCGTACGTGGAGAACGAGCAACAAAGCCCATCACTGATGTCTCTTTCCACATCGAACCTTCCCACCCGACCATCGACATTCATCCCTGGTCGACCTGAATTGTCCTTTCATAGCACGTCCGATCAACATGGCTACACATCTCAGCCAATGTCTCGAGATGCATCCGGCCAGTCAGCACACTCGGTCCAATCAAGAGGCAGGGATCGTCGGCGACCTAGTGTTGCTGAGACAGAGCCCCTGCCACAGGTCTCCTTCAGCCCTGGAGTGCCAACGACGAGCTACCAGGAGTACCAGGAGATGAACGATCAGGGGCATTTATACAATCGCAGTGAACAGGAAAGAAATGCGGGCTATCCAAGGAGGAAGAGCCCGAGGATTGGCTACGCTAGACCTGTGCGTGAAAATTTGGAGCCGTGGGGAGGAGGGGTTGAAAAGTAGGTGGAACTACATGCTAAGACGACGTTATGATAAAACCCTGCTGACAAAACTCATTTCAGTCTTCCCCCGACCTCCATTTTCTCACGGGCAAATTCGTCGACAGCTCAGCCTCAACCAATGACCTCTTCGTCATCACCACTTATGCCTCAAGGTCCCAATAGCGCGCCTCAGCTCTCTCATCCTCCGCCCAACTCGTTTAACCTTCCAGGTTATTCACACGGGCAGTTTCAGCCTCCACCTCCCCCACAGCATCGCACCTCGCCGCCACACCCTTTATCATCCCATTATGCTCCTCCACCGCCCCCACAACATCGCACTTCCCCACCTCATTCCTTATCTTCGCAGTTCCTGCCTCCACAATCCATGGCTAGGCAAATAAGTGCGATCCCCCGCTCTTTTACGCCTGTCGAAGAGCCCGATCCCCAAGCCCCCAAGATGGAACGTAATGGCAGCGGAAGTGGTGGCATGGTTGTGGGTGGTGGGATTATTGGGTTTGGAGACATTCACGTGGATGTCAGGAGGGCCCGAGCTAGAGTGGATCGTACATGGATGGAGAGAAAGGAGAGTGGGCTTGGGCAAGTGGGACTGGGAATCAGTTCGTAAAACTCGGGGGGGGGGATGTATGGAAAAGTTATCACTTAGCGCTTTTATTAGTAAGGGAGCATAACAGCAAGACAGAACGCGCAGCGGCGCGAGCAGCAGCAACATGTTTGGAAAAGGAGGGCATAGCATTATGTTTTTAAACTTTTAGAATTGGTTGTATTGATACCACTTTAGCAGGGGATGGCATATCATAGTATGGCAAGGCTATGCTGCATTTTCAACGAGTTTTGGAAAAACAGGACAAGGGATCCCGAGGTGGGGATATGGGAATGGCGTTTTTGGTTGTATAGATAGGCTTTGCTGTCGAATTTTTGGTTTGGGAGGAATAAGAATGGTGCACGGATGATAGGTATAGGCATGGGACCTATAGATTTTGTAATTTGAGGTTGTGGTGTAGAAGAGGAAGAGATGTAATTTTTCTCGCTTGTGTAATCATGACTTCGGGGCCAACTTTTGAGGTTTATCCATTTGCGTTTCTCGAGGTGAGCTGTTGCTACACTTACAACACCCTCCCCGGGGCACTTTCTCATGATACAGATGTAAATCGTTAGCTCGTGTAGTACCGTTTAATTTTCAGAGTCTCTCTTGGCTCTGCTCTTCCAATCACAGCCGTTACATTTTCAACGAAAGGGCGTTCATTGGGCAGTAGAATGGCACGGTCGAGCTGGTAAGGCAACGACCGATGGCGACCTCGAATCATCATGCTACAAATAACCAATTTGCTAAATGGGGTAAATTGGCCACAGAGAGACGTCATCACAGTTGGATGGCCGAGACTAAGACCCACGTTACCACTAGAGAGTAATTAGCATGAATTCCATATTTGAAGGACCAGGCGAAGATTGAAAAGAGGGACAGACTATGCAGACACCACTTCGAAGAATATCGGGAACACGGAAAATGCCTGATGTCGATGTCAGTCACCCAAACTCTCCAGGCGTGATGTCAAGTGCTCACTGGATCTGCCTTGTCCATAATCTTACCCGATTCTGCGATGCAAATGCAGAAGATCCCAAGGAAAATATACCACAAATCAAAGCTGAGCTGATTCCGCAGATGCATCATGACATAGGACTTCCCATCATTCTCGTTCATCTCGAAGGCATCAGAAGAATATATCCCCAACGACTTCTCCTCGTACGTATTGGATGCTCGGACGCTAATCGCAATGGGATAGACGGCGATGTACATCATGACCAGCAGACTGAACTGAACAGCGGGGTGAACATCAGCCAGGTTGAAGGTTGATGTTCCCGTATGTCTTGCCGACGCTGCTTGGAAGATTGCGGCCAGTACCCGAGGCCCGCCTGGGAGAGTGTTCACCGCCTCATTATGGAGATCGAGGACCAAGATCAGGAGCACGTCGACAAGGTTCATGAGGCCCAGGATCCCAAACAGGATCCACGTCGGCCGACTGGGGAATAGAAGCGTGTAGCAACGCCGGGGGTGGTCGAGCAGGAACCCCAGCGGCTCCTTGAGGGATGAATTCTTGGGCACGAGCGTGGACATTGTCCAGATGAGCAGACGCAATACCACTGGATAGAGGGTGTTCCCGGCGTATGCCAGGAAGCTCATGACCAGCAGAGGGAAAGTTGCATCCTGGAAGGTGATCATGGAATCGGGGGTGAGCGTGAAGCCCAAGTTATCGACCATGGTCTGCGCCGAGTAGAACGCCCTAGCAAGGTCAGTGATTTGCATCGAAGGCCGCGAGGAGCCCGTCCCCAGGGCTCTTACCACCAGATCTTGTCCTGCCCGCATTCGTCGAGGTAATCCACGTATTTCGAATCGGCGTACTGGACCCAGCCAACGAGACACACCGCGCCGAAGACATGCATGCCGACGAAGTAACCTGGAAACGATGAGTGTTCATGACGCTGGAAAGTGAGGATGGGGGCTCTTGCCGACGACAATCTTAAGTAGCAGCCTCAGAGACCGGTATTCGAGACCGCCCAATTGCTCCCGGTCCTCCATGGTGAGGTTGGAGAACTGCGAGTTCCTACCGACGGTCGCTTGGGAGGAGAGGGTCGGCATTCGTGCCAACTGAGGCTCTACCCGGGGCCTTGGGTTCTCTTCACGACTGGTTGGTGTTGGTCCCATCACGAACAGGGACGAGGCGACTCGGTCGATCGATGTCGCTCTCCCAATGCTCGTGCGTCGAGCACCTCCTTTCCGTCGGTGTGTCAAGCCATTGGCCCCAAGGTGTGATTTGTCGGGCTTGATTTCGTCCCCGTCTACAGATACACGATGGGCGGTTAGCAGAAGTACTTGGATGGTGGTACGGAGCTTGTCTATTCACCACCATCGCTCAATTCTTCGTCCCGCTCGATAATCGTGTGTCCTGTCAAAAGTTTAGACTCGGCTCGTGAGTTTGGGAGAAGCAGCGTGGCGTCTTACCTCTCTCCTGGTCTCTTGGAGAAGGAACATACAATGCTTTGGACTCCCTGCGGGGGTGGACAGACTCCGGGGCAAAGCGTATATGTCCAGGCGTTGTATGTTGTGTGACATCTAAGTTTGGATCTAGCTTCTCCTCGTTCGCAGGCCTATGTTGGGATGAGCAGGGATTTCGTTTCCCTCGTCCATGATCACTCACTGCTCCTGGTCGACCTGGGCGGCTTCTCCTTCGGAAGAATCGCCTCCTGTGTTTTTCGGTTCATTCCCACTTGCATGGACCTGAGCTTCGCAATCTTGCTCATCGCCAGTGGTTTGTGCTCCACGAGGGGCAGCTCGAAGTAATCTCGGTGCTAGGCATCGTTACTAAGAGAGACTTTGTCACCCCTCAGGGGTAGATGACTTACCGACGGCCTTGAGTCTCTTCTCGAACCACAGCAGTCGAGCGACGACCACAAGAATATTGACGAAACACAAATTGGTTACCATTGGAATAAAGTAAATGACGAGTTGTTGGTAGGTTTTCAAATCCTTCACGTCAAGCCTGCATTCGGTTACTATATGGCATGGATGGCTCTTTACAAAAGCTGGCACGAACGTGTTTAATCCGGACTCAGTCGAAGCGCTGACGCCGAAGAAGTACGCATCGACGGCTCGCATGTTCCCAGAAGGGTAGATCAAAATCAGTCCCAAGATGCCTGCCGTGATGATGTACCCATCTACGTTTCTGCATTAGAAGAGTGCACATCTGACAGGTTGAGATATAGAGTGATACATACAATGCAAGGTAATGAAGTTTAAGGGTGGTTTCCACATCTTGCCTCGTACTGAATCCTCTGATGGCAGATAGCTGTGTGGAGAATAAGCGATTTGCCTCTACGCGCTTTATATGAGCAGCTTATGAGGTATTTGTACGTACATACTCCCCATTCAATATTATGATGCGGTGCGCCCGTTACAGTAAGATAGATAGCCCAGGGTGCTTACCCACACTGCTGCATATGTGGAGCTAATGCACCGAAGAGAACGTACATATATACCGCAGATACCGCCCACTCCAGAAGCTCACAGCTACATCAAAAGAGGTTGAAGCCGTAGACGCCTCATAATGCGGCTAGCGGTCAGTTCGTGGTTCCTCACGATCAAGGGACACTCGAATCATGGAACGTTGTAAGGTACCCCTGGGAACACTTTAAACCCTTGAAGTTATATACTCTGCAATTCAAGAATCATGATTGCCAGCGGCGAGCAGTCCGAGGATCCCAACTGCACATGGACTGGCGTTGCGGGATTTTGATGGTGGCTGTGTCGTGGAATCCGACGTCAAGCTTTGTCGATCGAGTATTGCCAAGCGAACACCCCATGATATTTATCCATGTAAGCTTCAACTCCGTCGACTCAATCAATCAAACCCCTCCCCTTACGCCATATCGCCTTGATCTGTTCACGGTTGGCACTTGGCAAAATACAACCCGTAGTCTGACTTACATGACAATAGCCACAATACACATTGCACGTATGCGACCTCTCTTTTAGTTAAAATAAAGGCCTTTGGCAAGAGAGCGAGCAGGTGTTCCTCTACTGGCTCTCTTGCAGGCTGCCGAAGTGACTGTCTTACTTGATAGGCGACTTCGATAGTACTGAATAATGGCAGTAGAAACCGTAGCTCATCCGTACAGACTTACTGGGATCGAGATTATCGAGGCGGATTCCCGACTCTCAAAAGCTCTTAGCAGCACTGTCCTCATGAGCAGCGAATAGAGGCTGTTGGAATTCGTAGGTACGGGAAGGATTACAAGCAACATGCCAGATAGCAGGGCCTACGAAGGTTCAGCGGTAAAGTATTTCCCCCCCCTGTGCCCGACCCTGTAGTAGCGAACTACCTATTCCTAATAGAGTAAAACTGTATAACGCGGTCGGGTTCGGATTTTACAGTTTTACTCTCTATTTGGAATAGGCTAGTACTTAACCGCTATACCTTCGTACACGCTGCGCGAATTTTGCCTCCCCCAATCCAAGGTCCCTGCCAAAAGTCTCGTCTATTATCTCTAAACCTCCCCGCTTTTTCATTGGTAGACCACACGCGGGAGAGTTGAATACCAACCACTCTGCAGCAAGCCGTAAGTATTCCATCCCGGGTTTCGATGGGGAGGATGCCCTAAAGGCTTCGAGAAGGCAACGGAGAGATTTCTACCTGCGTTTTATCGATGACCTCGAAGGAGTCAAAAATCTCAGACTTCTAAGGTAGATCCATGGTGTCTTGAATGATGACGGTGTCGGATCAACCTGTCCTATCTCGTTATGCTGATGGCTCAAGGGTCCATAGAAACCACGAAGTTGCTGGCATGCCTATGTTTCCTGGTGGGCGTAGAAGACTGTGAGCTATCGCCAGCGCCGGGAGAGGGAAATGCAGAGACGAGCCAATGATGGGGCAGGAGTGCCCAGGCGCTCTGATAGCGTTGTAAAAGTTGAGGACCAATCGGTGCCATCAGGAGCGGCTGGGTATGCAGCCACCGCATGCATTCACTCATGATGTTGCCTTGACCCTGAGCCCACCCATAATATTCTGCCCCCTCTTGCAATTCCTTCTATAGCTCTAATCCATGATTTGGAGTGCGTGAGTTGTTCGATGGCCGCGGGGTCAACTGAAGGAAACCCTCTGCTTCATTGGACTCGCGGCCTTCCCGACAGGGAGCTAGGTCCTCGCGGCTTGACATCTCTCCCTCATCCGCGATGGCCGAGATGAGACCCCTCTCAGCCTATCGTCACTCTTGTCGGCGCTGTCAAAGAGTATGTGTGGATCGGTCCAAGGCCGAAAAGGTCAGGTTGAAACGGGAAAGCGACAGAGACTTGAACACTTTCGAGTTCACCATCAATCAAGCTGCTGAAGACAACTGCCTGTCGTTCCAACATCGGGTCGGATCATAAGCTGTGGCTCTGGTCTTCCAGATGAGTCGGGGGGTCTCCTGTTTCACCAAAATATTTGACACCAAACTATTTTCGTCAATTCTAATTAGACAGACAGATCTTGAGGGACTCTCAGATATACAAGTGACGCCCCCTCCCCCTGGTGTTATAATGGACGATATCTTTCGACACAATCGCGCGTTGGCTCCAAGCAGGCGTTACGTTAGTGTCCATTCATGTCTTGCGCCTGATGACCCTGAGCTCTCCGGCGGTTTTTGTAGGGGTCTGGAGGTAGGATGGGCCTGATGTGAATTCACAGTTGAACTTAAATTATTCTACATCACAGTCTGGTGTTATGGAATAAAATCCTCGTATTTTCAAAGGATAATTAGAGAGCATTATACTAAAAATAACCAACACCATCGGAGGATACAACACTGTTTACGCTGTTCTGTCTATTATAAAGAGAGTGTTTATCTCGCTAGTTCAATCACTCGTAAGCTGTAGTCATCTAGTACCCAGCTTCTGATTTCGTAAGGACATCTCTCCCATGCATGTACAACCTGTTTCAACCTCTACCTCCTCGTCGCCGTTACGTCGAATCACCACCATCCCTCCGCGTTAACAAACACCTGCGGTTGGCATGCGACTCCGCCCTCCACTCCGACCAATCCTCAGACGGTATCCCCCTACCACTCGCCCTCTGCAGAGTCCTCTCTGGTCTATTCCCTATCTCGTGTCCTGTTGGAATGAGGGTCGTAAAGGGGCACTTAATTGGAGTCGTAAGAGTAGAGGTAAAAGGTCTTCTGATTATCATTGTCCTCTTACCTTGAGGGCAAGTCCCATTTATATAGAGCTTCACGGTCTACATTATTGTTATGCCTTTCTGCTATAACTCTCCTGCCTGTTTGGACCCTGCTGCCTATTAACAACTATCGCCGTACCTATCAACATGTCCCAAATCAACGACTCTCGTTTCCCCGCCCTGTGGAATCATCTCTGGGGGCGCACTTGGGGCTCGGGGTGGGGATGGAGATGCCGGGTCTTCGAGGACGGGGCAGGAAGAGCCTGTTTGGAGACCTGTCTGGAGTCATCGTTTGGGAATGGTGAAAGGACGAGACTCGGTAGTATTTGACATGGGATTGTCTTCATCCCTCTCTCGTTTCTTGGTCGAGGGCTGCACTTCGGGCCCCTTTTTGGTTTCTCTAGCGTGGTGTCCCTCTCCCCTATTTCTACTACACTCACCATCAACTGATATTAGCCGAACCTCGTTTTTCCACCCAAGCTCGGCCTCAACACTTCCTAAAATAACCATGTTACCACTCGCTCCTTCGTAATTCCTTCGGTATATCTTTCTATTGGATCATTTCCCGTATTTCCTCTAATATACTCTATTTCTCTTAAAGGTGGTTATATAGTTACTCAGCGGTAAAGTATAAAGGAGCCGAAAAGTAGCGGTTGGCTATATTAAACTAGGGTTAAATTTTGACCGAGTGGCTATAACCTTTACACTATAACCCTAATAACTATGATCTAGCTCAAATTAATATATAGTATACTAGACTATTGAAAGACTATAGGAAATAAGTTATAGGTAGTTTGGTGCTATCTTAAAGAAATGGTATGTGTTTGTAAACTAGGCAAAGGGGTTGTTGTTGATGTGATTTCGAGAAGCGACTAATATCAGTTGACTAGTACCGTATATCATTGGCAACGGTTGGTTGATGTTTCTCAAACACGGCGTGGCAATCCTCCCTCGCGGCTAGGGTTGAATCATCTCGGGAGCCTCCCGGCATGGAGCTTGACGGAGAATCCAAATTTGATGGTGCTCCTTTCGCGACTATGGGCGTGGAGACTTTGAGAGGTTCGGCTGGGCTCGAAGTCCAGAGAACAAGAGGGGGACGACAGGTTGGGAGAAGGTGAAGACGCAGGAGGCGATCGCGGTGGAAGCAGCCGCTAGGTTTGGGCACATCGGGATACCTCGAAAGAGGACGACATGAGCAACCGCTAGGATTCAGGAGAGGGGACCACACTTCTCCAAGCGAGGCGGACACAGATCCGCCCTATCCAATCCCGAAGTAAACGTTTCCAAAGCCAAGTCTGGCCACTACTCCCCTTTTTACTCTCCCTCTTCCGTTTCGCTATCCCTCACGAGACCCATAATTTTCAACGCCACGATATTCCGTCTGTCAGGACTCAGATCTGTAAGGCCTTGGTTATACGGCTGAAGGTTATTTATACTGCGGCAAGGTGGCCTCCAACCATCCACAACTCAGTCAACACCAGAACGACAATACAACAAGAATGCTCAACCAAGACATTTGACCTCCTTATTTGAGGAATCCCAACACCGTCAACGAGCACGTATCCCCGCACCATCCGCCTCTCAGATCATGCTTCTCGATTCTCGAATTGACTTTCACATCCCGGAGAGATATGTCGAGTGGGGGTGAGGCATGTACGGTCACGCGACACTTCAATTTATGATCTCGCTTAAAAGCGCGACCGCGACCCGTCTTCCTCCTGCACACCTACAACTATTTTTTAATCAAATGGCACCTGAACGTACGCCTATGACCCCTATATCTGGGAATCGATTAAAAGGGAAGTGCCTAAGTCCATATACTCGGACATAAATTGTAAAGCACTTTAATTATAGTTTTACACCTACCGTAATTAGTCTTAGCTTTAACCTACTCGATATAACTATCTAGTATACTCATAAGAACGATATATAACACTATAAATCTACTACTTAAACAAGCTAGCCCTAGAAGAAATCATATACTAAAGGAGACGAAGAAATCCTCCCACATCACGTTTACGTAAACCCGAAGGATATATATATAGAGGTTAAAACACGATATAGGCTCCTCTATTCGACTATAACTATTAAGCGTATCCTAAAGGCACATAGTATAGTAAATTAGAGAGCTAAGCGCTAACCATATCTTATAGACGAATATACCTATAAAAGGCTTAAATAGTACCTCGTATAACGAGGCTAGATAGTAGAGGAGTAGGGACTATATATGTGAAGTGACGAGTGTTCTATCGAAAGAGAGCGGGACAAGAACTACTAGGAATTGGTATTTCGTACGCCGGTCTAGAAATAAGACAAAGGGTTTATCTAAACGTACGACGCCTATAAGAACCTATTAATAATAGTCTAGGGATACTTCTAGGACCTTCGGAGATCAGACCTATATATACTCGACCAGGATGTTTAGTCGAAAAAGTATAGGTACTTGGCCAACTCCGACCATGACGTCTTAAATGGCTAGGTCCTCCCATAGTATAACGAATTACCAGATCACGTGGGTGGTTGACTAAATATTAGTAGTTATCTTAAGCTGAAATTGTCCCTAAATTAAACCCTTGAAAGCATAGGACCCTATAATTAATTATATCTCGGGAGCTAATTAATTGACCCTGAATTGACTAAGTTGTATATAAAAGAGTTGTGCAATGCGGGGTGGATGGTGGGGCAGTTCGCTAAAATCATAAATTGAAGTGGCCTAGTACTGTATATAATCATCATCGGTCCCTTCACTTTACGGCCACTCTTCAGGAAAGCCACAAGAGCTCGCCATCACCCCCCTCCCATCCCTCGATTCCAAAGCCACCTCACCAATCCCTCAAAAAGATTTAGGATCATCATCTTCCTCTCCAACATCATCATCGGCAAGCGGGGGGGGGGGGGGGGGGGGGGGGGGGGGGGGGGGGGGGGGGGGGGGCAG
>MU251527.1:42607-57188 GCA_019669835.1 Amylocarpus encephaloides
ACTGCGCCCCAACCCCCCCCCCCCAACCCAAGTTTCCAAACCCCACACAACAAAACCCACACAACCTTTTTTTTAAACCTATTCCCCCCCCCACCCCCCCACCGCCACCCCCCCCCCCCCCCCCCCCCCCCCCGGCCCAACCCTTTCCCCTTCCTGCCGGGAAGGACGGCCCCGCCTAGCTACTAGGTAATGTCTTTAAGAGAAGGAGATATACACGGCAAGGTTAGGCCTGCCTGACATAGGCCATTGAGTAGGGGTCATGGAACGCGTGCTCGGCGTGCGGTTACTCGGGCATGTTCAGGGGCCGTACGTTCGGGGCTCGCTAGCCCTGACTTCGTACCATCAAGACGGCCAACAGGACGGGCCTACCCTGAACACCACCTCATGAATTCTCACCACAATCCCAAGATTCCCAAGACTCCCAACACGCCTTCCTTCAACACAGGAATCCCAGAGTCGACTCGGAACCTCGTCAACCCCGTCAAGGTGGAGGAAGCTCACCACGTTGAGTTCCCGGACCCGAGGCATGCACCATGTTGGCATCACTCAAATAAGGAGGTCAAAGGTATTGTTGGGGTGTTCTCGATGGTTGTCGTTCTTATCTTGATTTCTTTGTTCTCGGGTTTGATGATAGTTTGAGGCCACCTCACGGTGGTCTAAATAGCCTTCAGCCGTATGACTAAGGCCTGACAAATCTGAGTCCCGACACGGATCACGGGGGACCAAGGATGATCAGAGAACAGAACCGCAGGAGGCACAAGCCTCTGATGGGGTCGCGGAAAAGACGGATCACAATAGGGAGGCACATCGCTCCTCGCGTCACTTGCATCGGGAAATTTGTAGTCAAGAATCACAGGCATCTGCGAGAAAGATGGATAGGGGGGGATGGTCCAGCGGGCAAGCGCCCACGGTAGACATGATAACGATATACATAGAATTTCCGGCACGCAAAAAATAGAACCATGAATGAGTCCGCATAAAGAGTCCCGTCCTGCCACCCTTCCAACTCTGATGTGTCCAGAAACCCATGATCGATCCATCTACCCCAACATGATCGCCGTGGGTATCAGCTATTGTACCAAATCAACAGTCCCACTCCCAGATCCGAAATCCTCGCTCGAAGCCATACCGACCGTGTAAAACCCAGGTCACGACCAGAGAGACTCCTCTCGCATCATGGATGCCGAAGCGAATGTGGTGCCATGTACGCCACCCGGGATGAAAACGTCCATGCATAAGACGAAGGAGACCGAGACCAGAGATGGAAAAGCCCGTCCGTGTACCCATACCCCATGAAACTCCATGTAAAATGTTTTGAAAGGTGTCCGCCTCCCCCTTCTCATAGAAGTGAGACTCGTTGGACCACGCGTGACCAACGGTCGTGTAGCTCCTCTTCGTTTCGTGTATGGGTCGTGAATTTGGTCATGGCGTGCTAAAAATGACGCGGGTATCATATGAAGAAAGTGAAGAAAGATGGTGCTATGTACGATCCAATCCACACATATCGACTCCATCCATGGACCATGCCAATGGAATATTCCTCGTGCGATCCCTAACAGATAGATGTGGTGGCATTCACCTCGCTCGTGGCCACGGCCACCAGGGCTGCGAGTCGACGCATATCGTTGTCCGTCGACCTTGGGACATGATGCTGCGGGGGTTGGGCAGGCGCTTGCTGGCTACGAGAGCCGAATGCATCGGTCCCCCCCGGGCCATTCGGGCGTGGCATGAGAGGGTGGCCATTCGACGGACCGATCCTGGGATCGTGTCGGGGGAATTGGGCATGCGAGGCCCCATTTCGATTCTCAACCCACCCATTGGTATGCACGATGCCAGGGTTGGTCTCCGCGAGGGGGGGGGGATTTGAGGTTCCGGGCACCCCTCCCTCGGAACCACTGGAATCTGCCGGGGAGGTTCGCTGCGCGAGCCCTCGATTCGGAGCGGTGGCTACCGGGCCATGGTACCAGCCATGGCGTTTGGACCCCTTGGGGGTGATCGGAGGCGCGCTTATGGTGTGTTGATGCCCACGCCAAGATGCGCTTGCTGGCGCCCCGGCCGAGTACGAGGATCCCTCGAATGGTCCAGACGGCGGAGGTTGGACTTGGGCTTGTTCAGCTTGCGCTTGCACCGCACGATTGGCCTCGGACGCCCACGAGCTCGCGGCATCACCTGGTGGGGTCCCTTGTGCCAGATCCAATCGGTTCATATTTCGGTGAATGCCTTGATCCCAGTGCTGGCTATTGGGTCTGGAATGGCCCCCATTCGGGTATGCTTCCGTCCCTGGAGGAGGAGCGCGACATGGAGGGTCCAGAAACATCGGACTGGGCTGGCGCCGGGCTGGTGTCGTCGGTCGCGGAGGGAGAGGATCGAAACTCTCAATGCCAGGAAGACGCATGGGAGGGCGCGGGGGAGCGTTACTCGGGAGAACGGATTGGGGTTGAGGAGGCGGGCCACTCGAGTAGTAGCTTGGAGTGGTGACCACGTGTAATCTGCTCGTGAACCCGGTGTTGGTATCCGGATGCCAGGTTCGACGTCTCCATGCGTCGTCGGTGGCATTGAAGATCGACTCTCGTCGCGACCAGACCGACCCACTGGTGGAGCTTGTCGGACTCGTCATCATCCCACTGGAGGGGGAGAAGGAACCCATGTTGGAGGAATTCAACGGTGTCAGGACCGACGGTCCGTAGGAATTCATGTTGGGGGATTGAAATGGGTTCCCAGTCGATGGGACCGATAATCTTCGACCTGGGGTTCGATGGTCAGCATATATACCAACGTGACGAGGGTGCGCGGAGATTGGCGATTGGATACCGGATGCGCCCCATGGACTGTTCGGGCCAGTTGAGAAGGTGGCCGATGCTGGCGAGCTGAGATGGCCAGGCGAGTGAGGACGATAGTGGTGGTATGGGCCCGTCATCTCGTGGAAGAATCGTCCTCCTGGCTCTCCCGCCATCACCAACGGCGGCGGCCGTCTTCTTGGGTCATCCCGCGCACTGTAGGCCGACGACCCCGATCCAATACTCGATGCCGACAACGAATTTCGAGTATGCCCTCGACCTTGGCTGACCTGGCTACTCGTCGTTGAAGCCCGGGAACGACTCCCCGCTGGGCGAGCCTTGTCGGTCCTCACTTGTCGTTGGAAGCGGGTCCCGGTGGCCGCCAACGAGTCTTGTGGGATCTCTTCGTTCATGTGGACCGTCTGGGCATGTTGTCGAAGATTGTCGAGTCTCGAGAAGCGACGCGAGCAGTGGCATTGGAATGGGCGTTCCCCAGTATGTTTCCTTTCTCCGTCAGCATGGTGCGCGTGCGAGGCCTTCGTCATCGGAGCCCTACCTGATATGCCTAGCAAGATGTTCGCTGCGCGTGAAGTTCAGAAAACACGGTGGAAATGCGGTGCAGTAGAACTTTTGCGACTTCTTCTTCGTGGACGTTTTCGTCTCATCCGCGTTGACCACGCTCTCGTTCTCCGAGCCATGTTCCTCTCCTTCCGAATCACCGCCCATCTCCACATCCTCGGATTTCCTGGATCTGGTCGAGTATTGTGAGTCTCCTCGTCGGACCGGCTTTTTCGGAGACTGGTGCGCCTCGGGGATGGTCAGGGCGGGTGGAAAGGGCGATGTTGGCAATGGTCGCTGGCTGGCCAAGCTGCCGAAGTTGGCTCGAGTCGGCGTGGTGGCATCGTCTCGATGCATCGAGGCGGGTTGTGCACTCGGTGCAGTGTTCGGTCTGGGAGTCGTGGGCGTCGCGCCTTCCCGAATGTGCGGATGCGACTCGGGGAGAGCGGCGTTGACGGGATGAAAGGCCGTCATGATGGTGATGTGGATGATGGTGATGTGGACGATGGTGATGTGGATGATGGTGATGTGGATGATGGTGTCGTGGATGATGGTGTCGTGGATGATGGTGTCGTGGATGATGGGAATGTGGATGACGAGGGAGGCTGGGGAGGGAAGTGGCGAAGCTCTCGACGAAGGGCTCGCAGCAGGCCCGCCGCGGCAATGTCGGGAGGAGGAGGTTGGGATGATGGAGGGGAGATGATGGAGGGGAGGTGATGGCGATGGTATTAACACATCAGAACATACGAGCGGGCGAGGGCGAGTGCGAGTGCGAGGGCGAGGCGAGGGCGTTGGGGGGGGGCGAGAGGAGAATGCGTTGCTCCTCGTGAGTGCGGATCAGGTACGACAAGAGGGTCGAGTTTGAGCCGCAATGCACGCAGGTCTACAACGTCGTCAGCGTTTGGAGGGCGGTGGAGTGGGTGGGGGGTCGAGTGCTTCTCAAGACTTGCCAATGTGGTGCAGTTGGAAGCAGCGGAGGGAGGATGGACGGATGAAGGGCGATGAGCGAGGTTGATAAGGGGAGGGGCAGAGGAGAGGGGCAGATGGAGAGGGGCAGAGGGCAGAGGGGCAGGGGGCAAGGAGGAGGATGACGGCGATTATGCGATGACGACCGGGCGAGGGGGGGAAGAGTTTTGATAGGAGGAGAAGAATATTGATAGGAGGAGAAGAATATTGATAGGAGGAGAAGAATAGGAGAGGGGGGGCCCTCGACCACCAGGAACCACGGACAAGAAGTGCAGCCTGGACTTCAAGGTTACGACCGGCCGCCGTCACCTCTGTCCTTTCGAAGAACAAGCGAGGCAGGTTTCACGCGAGCCAAGCGCACCAAGGAGCCAGGTGCACCAAGAGAACCGAGCGCAAGACTCCACTCGCACGGGCGTGGCGGGGGCTGGGCCGATGCTGGAGGATGTGGGAGGGGGAGGAGGGAATGGAGGATGGACGATGGAGGATGGGCGATGGAGGATGGGCGATGGAGGATGGGCGATGGAGGATGGGCGATGGAGGATGGAGGATGTTGGGGGATGCTGGAGGTGGGGGATACTGGAGGCGGGGGGATGCTGGAGGTGAAGATGCTGGAGATGGAGATGCTGGAGATGGAGATGGAGATGCTGGAGATGGAGATGCTGGAGCTGCAATGGAGATGCGAGAGATGCTAGGATCAATGGTGGAATCCGAAGCTTTCGATGGGGAGAGGTGACGTGCGTATCTGCGGCTGGTCGGGGGAGATCCTACGCTCTTCGGCATGGACCTCCTCTTCGGCTCATGCTGCTGTTCAGTGGCCCGGTTCTGCTCCAGCTGCTGCCTGTCCCCTTGCCTTCCCTGCGCGTCGGACGCGAGTGCATGGGGGCGGGTGGAGTCGGACCAGTGTCACGATAAGCGAGTCGCGGCTTTCGAGCGAAGCGTCTCGAGCAAAGGCGTTCCTACACCGTACCATCCGTCCCCCCAGGTGATTGGTCACCCCACCCACGATTCTTGAATCGACGTTCGTGCGCGGTCTTGGGCTCGGAGTAGGAATGAGCCAAGACTCGCCGACGGCCCATCCCTGCGGGGCCCGTGTCAGGGCGACGCCAAGCGATGAAAAGGCAGGGTCCGTCAACCTGGTGCTCAGGTTGGCCTCTCGTTTGTACCTCCTGTACCTACGTGCAACGTACCGGTGCCCGCCCTTGACGGCGCACCATCGGACCAGTCGCACCATCGCACAATCAAGGACGGAGGACAGTACAACCCGTACGCGCCTAAATACATGTAACTGGCCAGCCTGGCACAGACAGAAGATGAGGCACGTGCGGCCCTGGAGTGTTGGCGACCAAGACGATCATCGGACCCATCTCACGTCCTCGACGACCAAGTAGACCATTCTCGACTCACCGCCCGTCATCCGGAGTCTTCCTCACCACATGGGGAAAACAAGGTCCTCGTCGCAACATGTGGTCGTGGGCGAAGTCGCCCGTTCCCGAGTTCCCGATGACTAAGCCCGCCATCCTGTCCCGCGGGTCTCCCCCTGGCCTGTCCATCAGCCACTTCCACACCATGCGTTCCACAAGCCTCTCCTGTGGATGATTCGCTCGTGGGAAGAACGATTGGGCGGCCCACGGTCATCTGCGTGGTCATTCTCGTCGACCTCCTGGCACTGCTTCCATCCCTCCTTACGGCGACGTGCATCATGATCTCCGCCCACGTCGCATGCGCTCTCCGTCCGTCCTTCGTTCTGATTTGTTGGCTCCTGCTTGTGCGCGATTTCAGGGGGTTTCTTCGACGGCTTCTCTCGGATGTGGAGTTGCGATAAGGAGGATCCCAACCTTCGATCCGCTCAACCAACATCCAACTCGCATGTACTTCCTTGGGCACCGACGTGGCCGGTTGAGAGATGAGCAGGCAGGACTCGAGTAAGGAAGAACACAATCTTGCTGGTCGCGCAGGGTGTCGCCTCATCCCGGACAATGACTTTCCAGATCCTCGGGCGGCGAAGTACGACCTGAATGCCGCCCTCCATGCTTCACCTCGGGGGAGGGGCACAGACATTGAGATTAGGTTTTGCTTTTGCTGAAGCCCTCACGCCTCACACCTTACGCCCAGTACCTATGGCTGTACGTGCTCCGTGTGTTCCAGCCATCCCATGATTCGGATGGTCAAGAGGGCCGCAATCAACGGTCAGGTTCTCGAGTCACTCCGTGGGGAGAACGACCAAGCCATCATCACGACTCTTCCTGGCATAGCTGCAAGGCACAGGGCGGGACCGGATGACGCCAAACGAGACGGTAGGGACACCATAAGCTGACCGGTGAGACTTGGTCGTGTGGTTGCGGGCATCGTCCAGTGACCGCCTGGTGTCGCACCGCATGTTGGGCGCCACCATGGCCGACTCGTGGGACCATACGTTGTAGGCTCTTCCTTTGGCTATGCCCTCGTCGACGCTATGCCCTAGTCGACGACGGAGGACCGACTTCTGGCTGACCGTTCCACGCTTCAACTGAACCGATCACGCCAGCCAAATACGGTAAGTGTCATGCACGGTGGCAGTCGAATCGAAGTGGATCCGATCGTGTCTCCACAATCCAGGCACGGGCACAGATGGAAACACCTTTGATACGACGTACGGTACATTTGACGCTGACGAAGGAGGTTCAAAAGATCGAAACTTGCTTTGAAGCGCTTCTTTCCGAAGCATTTGGAGAGAGTCGATTCAACCAACGCGTTGGCATTACGAGATGCCAACCCCATGGCGTAGGCCGGATACTGTACGTATCGTCTCCAGGGGTGCAATAAACCGCGCCCTTAGCGTCTGCTTGGTTTCCCTCTAACCCTCCAGCGACACCCCCTCGTTTTGACCACCCGCCAGGACAAGAGATCCCCACGAAACTCAAAGAGGTCATTCGCCAGCTCCATGGCTTTACTCAGGTGCCAATTGAGGCTCTGATAGTCTAACCCCCGCTTGGAAAGTCGACGATGATTCAGATGCTCAAGTACGACGCGCTAGCGCCCACGCGAATTCAACGAACCGGAAGACCCCCCCTTCTTACTGACTCCGAAGTCGACGACATTCTCGAGCACCGATTAGAGAGCTAGGAAAGGTACCTTGAAGCGGAGTTGGATTCATGATGCTTCGTGAAGACCTTGGAAAGGAGGCTTCCAGAGAGGGGATATTTCTATTCTATCGCCGACAAGAAACTCTACCTCTCCGCTCCTTAAGTGACAGCACGACTCCTCTAGGCTATGACACATATTTTAGATCATAGAATAGCCAAAGGTCTTACACGCCTAGGGAGTAATTAGATACAGCCATAAGGGTCCTCTAATATTTATGAAAGGGATAGGAAAGCATAGCGCATTTCAATAAGCTGACAACCTAGGACGCGTCCTAAAGTATCTATCGCTAATGCTTGAGGCTTTATCCTGATTACACACACACTTCGCCCGTCCATGGAGCCTCTATTCCTCGAGGATGGGAATGTAGCTCACGGTCACAAATCAGCTCGTAACTGCCTTATAAAGGACCGCATAGTTCATGGAATTATATTCACACCACACCCTTCTACGAGCCCTGATATGAACCCTATCAAGAAGCACGAGAGGAGGATCAAGCAGGTATCACACAGACGTCAGCGTCAGCGTCAGCGAATAACAGAGGCCGAGATGGAAAAAACAGTCCTAGGAGAATGGGAGAGAAGACCCCAGGAATAGATAAATACGTTGACTCTAGGGCAGGAGCATTAGGCACAGGTCCTCACGCAGCGCCATGGGTGGGTGGTCAACTCCGAATTCAATCCTCTGGTTGCACCTCATTATCGTGCTGGAATCTGTACCGACGCCAACCCCCCCCTCCCCCCCCCCCCCTCTCCCCAAGTCGGCAGGCTCGTGACCGCCCGTCTCCTTCACGCAGGCGCATCTGTCGAGCATCCAGGAGACGATTTGTTCTCATCGTCACTGCTGCCCGACGATCTATCACGATGCGACCCCGTCCGGCGCAACGTTGCTGCATCGTCGATACAACGGCGGGTGTGTTTCGCGGTTCGGATCAAGGGATACATATGGTTGTTCCATCTCACATCAGGCTCGTCCTCGCTTGAGAACCCCAGATCTCACGTCGCCGCGATCAATCTGGATGCACGACATGCCACGGCGCATTCGGAAAGCTCCCAGGTCGACGACATGTGAGGGACATCTGGTCGGATCGAGTGGAAAGCGCCCAGCCCATCAATGCGAAGGTTCTTCTTCCAGGAGGACAGGCTTCCTGCGGGCTGGTCACCTCACGGCGTTTTCATCTCCAGCCATGAAAGTGGCGCGAGGCACCATCTCAAAACTCCAGGGACTAGCCAATTTATTCCCATGCACGCCACACCTTGGGAGCATCAGACCGCCGATCCGGCACAGCAAAAGCGCGCTGCTGATCTCCCGGATTGAGGCTAATCCACAGCCGAACTCGCCCACGAGCGTCGATAAAGGGGAGCGTATCTCAGCATCTTGGCCCCGCGAGTTTCGTTGACATGGCCAACTCTCCAAGGCCCGCCCATGACTCAGATCTCCACCACCACCATCCTCATCCAGAACGCGGGAAACCTAATCACCACCCGCCTCTCGAAATGCGCGGCCTGCTTCCCCTCCTCGCCTGGGCCCTCACGGCGCTGGCCTGCTCCCACGCCATCGCCGAGTCCTGCTGCTCCTCGGCCTACCAGGGCGAAATGGCCTGCGAATCTAACATCTACGCCAAATACGGCTACGACGGCGGCCGGACGGTGGGCCGGGCGCTGAGGAGATGTGCAGATGCGTACCAAGAGAGTTGCGAGGAGTATCTGGATGGTGAGGGGGTCCAGCGGAACACGGGGCTCGTGGTGGCGGATTTGAGGGAGTGGGGGATCACGCTGCCGGGGGGTTCTGAGGGAGGAGAGGGAGAGAGTGGAGGGAGGGGGAAAGTGCTGGAGAATCCGGAGGAGGGGGATGCTTTGGGGATGGGCTCGTGAGTGAGTAGGCAGGGGCAAAGATAGGACCAGTGAAAAGCATGGGAGCAGGTAGGGAAAAAGCATGAGAGTAGGCAGGGACAAAGATAGGACCAGTGAAAAGCATGGGAGCAGGCAGGGAAAATCATGAGAGCAGGCAGGGACAAAGATAGGACCAGTGAAAGGCATGGGAGCAGGCAGGGAAGTTCAAAGAGGAGATCGATCTATAACTCTCTCCCGTCCGTCTCCACAAATTAAACCGCGCCCGCGCCCGCGCCCCTGGGGGACTCTCACAGATATCATCACCATCCAACGTCACTTTTCCCACCCCGCACTCTCCTCTCCTGCGACATGCTCTGCCCATCCTTGGTGCTAAGACTACGTAGCTCGTCCCCTCCCCTTCCCACTCTCTGAACAGCCCTGCTTGTTTTGCGGATGTGAACTTCCTCCCGCGAGTCGTTTTCATACACCCTCTTCCGGGCAGCAGCAACATGCAGCAGGTACGTGGGAACAGCGACAAGCGGCGAGACATGATTTTGACCTTGGCCCAGATCCAACTTCTGCGTCCTCGGCGTTGCCCACTTCCACCGGCGCAACGATTCTTCTGGGTGGGCAACGCGGCCGGAAGGACAAGATGGATCGTGGATCTACAAGTCGACGGCGGTGGTTTCCTCGTCCTCGGCCACGAGCGCTTCCGTTGGCTCATGCCCGGCATCGCTCCAGGCAGTGTCCCTCGCTGTCGCCTCGATTCTGGACTTCTTCAAGCTTCGGGGGTCTTCGCGGTTTCTGTGGCAGGAGGCGGGAGGAGGGCCAACCGAGACACGGCGAATGACACGCAAAGCCAGAAGTCCGAGAACTTTGACCAGCATAAACTTGATCTGGACATTCCCGATTCAGCGCTCCCGACGTATGGCGCAAAGTTCAAGCGCCAGATGGGCCAAGGGGACAGTTTCCGCAGTTTGATTCGAGGGGATATGAGTGATAACTGGTGGCTAGCAATACCACTTGTGGTCTTGGAATCAACAACCCTGGGTACGGGAACTGTGTGTGGCCGTTCAAGGCGGAGGACATCATGATGAGAAGATCCCTCCCTTTCGTGGTCGTCTTGGCTCCATTTCAACAGGATTATTGGACGGCAGTTGCTCTCTTCACCCTGGGTCCATGGCTGCTTCTGCGCTTCAACATGTGCCGTTTTCGGGGAATTCATGCGTGTCCAAGGAGGTGTCAAATCCATCGCGTTCGGTGGTCATCCATCTAACACCGTGATTCACGCCATCGGTGGCGCCAAAGGCTCTCAATCCTTTGGCTCGGAGAGCATCTACGGCGACATGCAACGTGCTCTGGAGATTGGTGGCGCCAAAGGCTTCTCAATCCTATGGCTTAGAGAACATCCACGGCGACATGCAACGTGCTCTGGAGATCCAGGGGAGCGCCTCTCGACCGCTGGTACCCGAACTTCAGGTCTATTCTGATTTCCATTGAACAGGAGTATTGCCTCACCCGTCGACCTTGGGAACAATGTCTTGCCAATGAATCTTGGTGATGGTGTTCTAGCCCAATGTGGGCCAGAGAGAGCAGGTGTAGACTATATTGGACAGGAGCCATGATGAGCGGTGTGAGATAGGGTTTAGAGAGTGAGAAGCCCTTTGTTTCAGTGTTTTTGATTCCGTTTTTCATACCGTCTCTATTGAATTTCTTTGCGATGGCCTCATCGCACCAGGGAACAAATGATCGCTCGTTGTAGATCTTTAAGTCCCAATTAACCCAGCTCTGGCACACCTGGACCGACTACCAAAGTGGTTCGAAGAGAACGGTAAAGTGATGGATTGCCTATCTAGAGCTCCCACCGAGCATCTTATTTCAGATCCTTTCAATACAACCTCCAGGGCCTTTTAATTCCTAGGCGAGGCCTAATTCAGCTTCAAACCCACACATGACGCAGTGGCACCACCTAATCAGATGTTCCAAAAAGCACCTCACAGTGGCAAAGTCACGCTACTATAAAGAAGCTTCAATCCTTCGCCTTCTAAACTCTATGGCTTCACGATACAGAGATCCTCACACGCCAGAGCCAGAGACATAGCACGTGCCTTATCTAAAGCTCTCAAGTAAAGAGACTACAAGAGATGAGAAGCTACAAATCCAGACACTATATTACACAGCCGGGTAGGAAATCGATGCTATTCTTCTCCAATTCTCACGATTGACGCGCGATCAGGTTAACTACGCTCTTGAGACTCCTCCAACACCTCAAAGGCATAACTATGGACGTCACGTCAAGCTTACACCGCGGCATCGCAAGTAACTCGTCAAATGGGCAATAACAGACAATACTACACGTAATGTCTCGTGGAGGGACGTTCCATAGTACCTAGGATGGGAGGAATGGTGTGGAGAGAAAGCGATCCGACGCGCCTTTGCAACTGAGGGTTATGTCCGGGGCGTGAAGAGGAAAAAGCCCCCGCTCTCAGAGAAAAATCGCCTTGCGCGGCTTACCTGGGCTGTTGAGCACTTTGACTGGTCCGACGAGAAGTGGGACCGTATCCTCTGGAGTGACGAGTCCTGGACTTCTCCTAGTCCTCACAGATGGAAGCAGTGGACTACACGTCTCAAAGGCACGTCAGAGCTCTTTCTCCCTGATTGTGTCCAGCAGAGGTGGCAGAGGAAGATAGGATAGATGTTCTAGGGTTGTATTTCAGGGAAGTACGGCAAAGGAGCTGGCTTGTTTTAGGAAAAGAAATGGAGGACAATTTCGAAGGAAACCTACTACGCGTATACGGTCCCTATAGTCCTAGGCTATATGCTCTAGTATCCAGGTCTACAGTTCTAGTAGGATAGTAGCCCTAGCCATATAGCCTAATATAGTATTAACTATATGGCACGTTATTATGATATTATTCTAGTATTCTAACCGGCATTCTCACTAGATCTGTCTCTAATTAAAGCCCTGTGGGATAGAATGAAGGACTTTCTGACTACTTTAGACCCTGAGGTCCACAGGAGCTACCTAAGGCTAAGGGCAGCTATACAGAAGGCCTAGGACGATATCACAGACACTAAGATCAGGGATCTAGTACACATAATATACGAGCGCTATGTAGCCGTCATTACTACGCATGGTTAGTACATAAAGTACTAAGAATTTGACTCTATATTAATTTGACGTATTTGACGTGTTTGTGTAAAGTAAAAGCAGCGTGAGTGGCAATTTTTGCCTCGCCTAGGAATTAAAAAGCCCTGGAGGTTGTATGATCGGTAACTTATCGGAGCAGGAGTCATTTCGACCTACGATCAAGAAATCGAGAGCCCCTGCAATGGATCTGGCCACACTCCCGTAGCCATATTAGCTCTTGCTTACCTCCCATGCATCTGGACAATACATTATGGTCCTCAATTTTGCGATGATCGTGACACAGTTGATAAGCAAGGGCATAATTATCCGGTGGGGGATCGAACAGGGAAGCAAATCCGCCGATGGCCCACTCATCCTGCTACCATTAAGACATCACGGAGTAAGAACGACCTCAATTTGGCGTTGGTCGTATGAAGCAGTCATTGTTCAGACTGACAAGTGAGTCAAGTGTTGTGGCACAGGACAGGTGACACGGTTCTTGCCGTGACAACCGACGGGGAATTCGCTTAATGCCGACATCTCCGAACGACCTCCATTTGAGTCTCCTATAAATGTCATAATCTTATCTGAAGATTTAACTTCGTCTCATACATTATCTCTCCACCAGACAATATCGGCTCCATTGGCAACCTAAGGAAAATCTCGAGATTCACTCTCTTCCGATCATAAACGACGTCGTTAGCCATGGCGGACAACAAACCCACTTTTCACCACCTGAATGTAAATATCCATCTCTCCCCTTCCATGAAAGTCGACTGAAGAAATCGAAGAGCTCCCAATCCCAACGCATCCTCTGGCTTCTCGAGGAATTGGGCATCGAGTACGAGCTCGTGCTCCACTCGAGAAACCCAGAAAACCACCCCACCAAACCCTTTCTCTCCCCCCCAGAACTCGTAGCCACAGGCCCCTACGGCAAAGCACCACTCCTCATCACCGGCGAGAAAGACGGCTCACGCTACCTCCCAGAATCCTCGGCCATCGCCACCTACCTCATCAAAACCTTCGACACCGAGGACAAATTCGGCCTCAAACACGGCGATTGGATTCACGACGAAGTGATCTGCTCGCTGATCTCCACCGGCCTCGGGAAAAGCTCCAGCTTCACGTTATTCCTAGACCTTGGCATCATCCAACCCGGCGAAGGGCCACTCGCAGGGAGGGTCCTCGGCAAAACCGCCTGGGCGGTCCTCGATGACCTCGATCGCGAGCTCAAGGGAGGGCCAAAGGGTGGCTACTTCATGGGCGGACATCCAGGACGATGTGATATCCTGGCCGAGTTCCAGACGAGCATGGCCACACAGAGGAACTGGGTTGATCTGAAGGCGGATTATCCTGCGCTTTATGAGTGGCAGCAACGGGTTTTCGCGAGGCCGGCGTGGAGGAGGGCGCTGGAGAAGGGGAATGGCTATGATCTGACGATCTTCCCCACGATTCCCGAGAGGAGGACGAATGAGATCTGAGGGGTTACGGTGTCTAAGGGCGAGATGTATGACCATGGGGAGGCAGCGTGCAGGTGAGACAGACCATGCCATAGGATGCACAAGAAGGAAGTGGCTACAGCTCGCAGTAACCCTAGCTAAGCGAGATGACTTGGATGAGCTCCCCTCATTTTTGAAGACGTCTCGTGCGTTCTGCACGGATATCCCATTTGTATATCAGATTGTACGAATATCACCCAACTTATCGAGCAATGGGGATCGGGAATCGGTGGTCATCAGATCCCCTCTAACAGTATGGGCGTGGTTGGTTCAAGAGCACAACCGTCTAAGCATATTGATCTTTCTCCTATCTACTGCCACTTTAGATTTTTTCGTTCTTTTGCCTCATTTGCAGTTTCCGACACTTGAAAGCGCACAATTATCTGGGTGCTGCCTGCCAGCTGCACTGGAGTGTTAATATCCACTTGGAGAACGGCAACATCAATGTTTCTATAAGGCCGGATTGGCACGCCTTCAAATATGATTCATCTCCGACCCATACAATAAACAATCCTTTTTTTTTTTTTTTTTTTTTGTTTAAGGGTCTAATTGTTCCCCCTTTATTCATACCTAGCTTTTTGAGAATTCCCCTGAGTTCCAGCATATACCTAGCTAGCCGGGGGGGGGGGGGGGGGCGCCCCCCCCCCCCCCCCCAAAAAAAACAAACCAAAACACCACCAAAACCCCCAACAAACAAAC
>MU251527.1:57198-72843 GCA_019669835.1 Amylocarpus encephaloides
TTTTTTTTTTTTTTTTTTTTTTTTGGTTTTATTTTTCCCCCTTTTTTCATAACTTTCTTTTTTTTTATTCCCCTTTTTTCCATCATTTACCTTGCTTTCCGCCCCCCCCCCCCCCCCCCCTACCGAAATACTCCATCTTAATCCACCCTCACCCATAGAAACCAAACCAACCTGCTTCGCGGCGCGTAGTGCTCTCGCAGTTATTTGACACCACCTAAGCCCCTTCTCACCCTCTCCAGCGTGGACGAAACCGATTCGATGTTCATAGCAGCCAGTAGATATTTACACCTCATCAGCAGAAGCAAGATGAGGGAGGGGATGGATAAGGCACTTACTTGCTCTATCCATCTCGCATCCCAAAGAAGCGGATCGCTCCTCCCCATCGCCTATGCGTCGGGCCTCCCCCCAATAAGGTTAAAAGAATGCCAAGCACATGAACAAGCACATCCATGATGTACCTCCTCGAGGCACATTGGAACCTCGCTACCCCCCCCTAAATAAAGGTTATTTAGCGGATCTGGCGTTGACTATTATCTAAATGGCTGTTGTGCCTTGTGGGTGCGTGTTGACTCATACAAATTCCATCTGTGCTCGTGACTAGGGTGATAAAAACACCTGGCAACTGGCTCAAATCCACAAATTTTACTCGTGAATTATTACCCTGGACCGTTTCCACCTAATAACCTTTATTTAGGGGGAGAGGAATATCATGAGGCGTGGAAAATAAGCGAGTCCACCGACATCAACCTGGGAACCACATCCCACGCCACCGTGCCACCACCCCTTTCCTCCAAGAACCAAACTCCACCTCGTCGCACCCAACTCCCCTCACGTCAAGACGGTGGCGCGGGATTCCGGCCGACAAACGAGCCAATCACAGGCCTCGCTCGAGATCACGGTCTGCGCGAACGACGCGACGTCGCGGGTCCGCTTGACTGTACGTGGTCGATCTCCGCAGATTCAAAATCGGGACCGGAACGGACCGCCACTCGCTAGAGGCGAGCTCCCCCGGATGGCATGATTGCCCGTTTCGACATGCTGCATTGAGGAGGCGCAGGTCGGCAGCTGTTCGAGGGTAGTGGAGGACTAAATCGACCTTGGAAAAAGTACGGCTGGTGGATGGGTGGGGGAGAGGGGAGAAGGGAGAGGGGCGTATCAAGAGAATTTGGGTAGGGAGTATTGTTGGGTCCCTACTTTGGAGAAGGTGAACCGCCGGCAAGGATGACTTCGACGACAAAATTGCGTTGGCGAGATGATGTTATCGCAAAGGGGTGGTGGATGTATGGATTCTACTCCGCGTTTGTTTTGTTTTTAAAATACGACAATGTGGGAGATCGACATGGGATGATGCTCTGTGCCGAGTAATGTGTTCTCGAGAACAGAACAGAGCAATCCACCGCCGCCCGTGATCAAGCATGAACAAATGTCCTCACGTCTCACGACGTTCTTGAATATCCATATGCTGAGTGGCCCGAGAGTTGGTTCCGATCGGTTCGTGGGTATTCTTCTAGGAGACAACTTAAGAGCATAGGTATTGACTCAACTCGCGGCTATTCTGATAGTAATAGTAACAAAGACAAGCATTGGTCGAACACACGATTAGGGGGGCGGGCCGCTGGCCAAGTTCTGGTCGAGCATCTGGACGATGGGACAACCCCAAAAGCTATCACAATGGCCGTGGGGATCAGCTTGCGTGGAGACTTGGTGAAGATCTTGAATTAACGAAAGGAAATTAGATGAGACCAGTTTGATGTCACGATTGCCTTAAAAACAAAGTTGGTGCTTGTGCGACAAGTTCGTTTGGCCACAGTTAGCCTGTACCACTCGGTTGCTAATTGCTTGTAGGCGGAGCGATGAGATGTTCAAGATATAGAAATATGAGTTTGATTGTTGAATTTTTTATCTTCCCAGAGCTCCCAGGACACTCCCAACCATGACGGCCACCTCTCTTTCCCAATGGCCCTCCGGAGCTTTTCTCTCTCCAACGCCAGTCGGTGCCTTGCTCCCACGCATGACGCATTCTCTGATGGAGTCGCGAAGGCCATTTCTATTGTTTTTCAAAGTCCTTGCGCTTACTCCTCCTTTGTTCATGATCTCCATGACCTTTGTACTCAAGCCCCCAGCCAAAGTACGCCAGAAATAGGATGCCAATGAGCCTGTCTCAAGACTTGAAAGTAGTGGTTGGAGGAAGTTAGTCGGTGGCTGGGCTGAGGAAGGTAGTAAAGGATGAGGTGGTGGAGTCGTGGAAGAGAGGAGTGATTCAAGTGCTAGGATGCTTTGACACCGTGAGGAGATCTCAAGTAATGTTCGATCCAGGGTGGGGAGGGTGGCTAACGCACGGGAGAGGGAGGCGAGAGAAGATTGGAGGGATGTGCGGAGATAGTCCTGCAAGGTAGAAATGAGATGATTTGGTTCCCAATTCGCATGTTTCCTTCTGATCCCTCTTGCGGTGTCTGGGGTGGAGGAGAGAAGATACAATGCCATGATCGCGGATGTAGTCCTAGACTTCGTGTCGGCCGTCTGTGCAAAAGTCGTGCTGGTTCCTGTTGAGAGGCTGCTCATGGAGAATTCCCTGATAATTTGCTGGCATTTCGTGAGAACGGTCCTTTCAGCAGGGCTGACAAGTGATGAGTGAAGCGTCAGAACCACGTCCACTTTCTCCAAACCATATCCTTCTTCCCCGGGACCAGTTTGGGAAAATAGCCCTCTGAGACTCAGCAGTGAATTCGAGCAGCGCACCAGTGCGCGATGATCTTCCTTCTGCCCCTGGATCTTGACGGGGTTTCCTGTGCCAGCAACTTCTGAGAGCTGGATCTCAAGCTGGCGACCTAATTGGAGGCATCTCCCGACGGACCTTCCAAGCCGCACAGTTTCCCATAATCTCGAGGCAACAGCCTTGATCTCCTCGGCCGCTTCGTATCGCACAAGAACCTCCTTTTCTAACCTCTTGTATCCATCATTTAGGCTGGCAACCTGCGAGTCTATCTCCTGTACAATCTTCGCACTCGATTTCGTCTGCTCTTGTGTATGTATTAAGAGTGGCAGGGCGCTCTTCGTGGTCAGGGTATCAACGTGGGTATTTATTTCTTGCGCGTCAAACAGAACTCGAGATAGAGGCGTGGAGAGATCCAGCGGGGTATCGGTAGGATTATTCGTGGTCAGGACGAGAGAATTGGCAAACTCGGAGGGGGAGAACGTGGGGGAGAGAAAAGCCTCGTAGTCGATGTACGACGTGTCCTCTTTCTCTGCAGCCATTATGGATGATTGGGGTGGTGACTGATATCGAGCCCAGCCATTGAGCTTCGGTGTTATGCTCAAGGACCTCGAGTACCGTGTGATCTGTGAAGAGTTGTGGTGTTGTCGAAGTTGTAGCACGGCAGTTTGATGTCATCACGTGATTTTCCGACTCCTTCGCGCACTGCTCACATTGCGGTCAAGCTCTTTTCGGATAAACTATTAAACCGTCGTCAGAAGACTTTCTAGCCTTACTCACATGTTTATTGGGTGGGGCGTTCGATTACGTAAGTAATTAGGTGAGAACCTAGTGGACTGGACCACCGGGACTTCAACGTAACCGCGAGTTACTCACTTTCTATCTGTTTACATCAACAATTCCGGGAAAGGGGAAGCGGAAGCGGAATAAATGATCATTTCCACCCGTGATGCATCATGTTGAACAAACAACAAATTCCCTCAATCTGCTCCTCAAAGTAGTTTGAGCCTCAATGCCGATCTTACTAAGCCCTCAAGATTCAAGAGCTCCGTCCTCTACTCCCGGAGCTTGCGGGATCGCTGTCCGCAAATCGAGAAATCCTAGCGGCGCATTGTCAACATTCCAATACGTTTGCGCTCTTACAAGTCAGAACTCTCTGGCTTCTTTTCTACCACTGATCTGATGTCCCGCTTCATCTGTTTTGACCGACGAGAGGTTGCTTCTAATATTGATCTGCGGTAGCAGGCGGTAGCAGCAGCGATCGATATATGCTCCCAGCAATTTCTATCCTTTCCTCGTCGAAAGATCGCTGTCGCCGCTCCTGACATCATGAGCCTTGTCAACGTCCGAGAACTGCTTGCGTTCCCTCAAGGCGATAACTCCAGCGATACACTGATCGGCGGCATCCATTGGAATCTCACGACCTTGGCCCATTGGAACTATACCTACTATTCGAATGGCACATTCTCAAACGGCTCACTGTGCTTCCTCCTCTTCAAACCCTACACCCCACATCTCCTCCAGAATGGCACATTCCTCAACAGCACGTCGTGCTACTCTCCCATCAGGCCTCTTGGCCGACGCTCGGAAGGCAGTCTATTCTTCGCTTGCTTCTTTTTCCTATCCATCATGTTTACATTTATTAATTTGCGCAAACACGGACGACTCTTCCTGCCATTGGAGAAACGATTCAGGGCAGTTGGACGAAGATGGCAGTGGTACTGGATGTTGATAGTGGCAGCTTTAGCTACAGTCAGCGGGATTACGAGCGTGGATGTCGATAGGTACTACCTACCGGAACTACCAATAATTCTCACGAACTTCTTCTGGTTCTTGATGCTACCATCGACTATGGCTGTAGTGTGGGAAAGCGTGCGGCATTGGGGGAGTTGGCAGGAAAGACAGGCCGTGGATCCAAATCCATTTGCATTGAGGCAGGATGATCGCCGGTCGAAAGTGGAATTCTTTCTGCCGTTAGCGTTCTACTTGTTTTGGTGGTTGGTATGTTCATGCGCTTCAGTCTCGAAAACTACCCGTACTAATTGTCCTAGAATTTCTTCATGATTATCCCCCGATCATGGAGCGCCATCCAGATGCAACGCGATCCAGATCAAGCACGTTTGATAGCCGAACCATCCGCAACAGACATACGGTTCAAAGCTGCAGCTTTTCTACTTCTCTGCGCATGGCTCACCATCGTATTTTCTCTACACCATTCGATCAAACACTACAAGCCACGGAATCGTGGTCTGGTCAATCGGATGATTGGAATAATAAGATACACCCCAGCAAAGTTTCTCCTGACGATACCATTGTCATTAATTATGGTTGGCTATGAAGCCGCCATCGCATTCGAATTCTCCATATCACCCCTGAACTATACCCCAAATCTTGTCGCTGTATTCATTGGAGGATGGGTCCCTATCGCCCTCATTGTTATCGCATATGAAGTTTCTGGATACCTCGATCCAAATGAAGATCGTGAGCTCCTCAGGCAACGGCGAGTGCGAGGTGTCGAGGCCGACCAAGAGATGGGCTATACGAAGAAACCTCACTGGTGGTCTCGACTACATGGCGACAACCAACAACTTAGTGTACATGACGCAATCGCACGAAACGTCACCGAGATTGGTGGTGGAAGAGCGACACATACCAATTTGTCAAACGCTATTGAAATGGGCAATCTGTCAAAACCGACCCCAGAACCTGAGGGATCAGAGAATCGCTCCAACAGCTCGACTGTGCCCGAGGGACCGGAAGCTATCCGTCTGGCAGCTAATCTTCTCTTCCCGAATAATGTGCAAAACAACCAAACGGCGATGACTAATGCGCCAGCGTCCGGACGTGGAAGAGACACCTTGGAGGTTCATGGAGCAAATTCAAGGAATGACACCCGATCAGGCTTCAGTGACAGGAGTGACAGCACAAATAGTGGCGTTTCCTTGGGAGCAAACCCACAACAGGTGAGGTCGATGTTGGATGTATGAATTGGCGCTTGAATTCTCGTTTGCTTGAATGATTACAATCGGTGTTGATGGAATTCTGAATTGGGGTGTATCGGCGCACATAGACGGTTGACTGCCACGACATCTCATGTTGTTATGACCTTGCGAACACGAGCACATAAATGATCTTTAAGAAATCGAATGACATTAACTACAGGAGGCATTATAGTTAGGGAAGGACAATTGGTTTTCGGCACGCCCTTCTCAACATTGCTGTCAAGCATTGAATGAAGCGCTGCTGTCTCCATCACGACCAATTTCGTCGTTGTATTCATCAGGTTTGGGATGTTGATGGAGAAGTCGTCCCAATGTGCATGACCCAGCTTTTGGGGATTCCATTGATGGACCGCGTTACACACCATCAGACTTTTGGGGTTGTCCATCTCTGTCCGGCGGTATTATGTTTGGTGATTCGAGTCTCCCACTCAATATGTTCCATGTGTGCTAGTATGCTGCACTGAAGAACTCTTAGAAGCTGGAACAATCGGGAGAGAAGGTATCATTGCTTAGTTGGCGTTTGGAAGCACCTTCTACAGCTAACGAAACTCAAATAGTTAAGAATACTAGGCTTTAAGCAATTGACCCCGGACGACTAATGCGTCGCGGTAAAGAGAAGACTATCAAGCTAGTCCACTCAGTGTGTCCTAAGATACATAGACTTAGATAGCAAGCTGCTATTCGTGCCGTACATTTGCATATTAGAACGGAGGTACATGTATACATCTAGTTGTTGCCCTACCTCGCCCGAGGGTCGGCTTTTGACTGTAGCTTATATCGCTGTATTTCGGTTTAAGAAACTAGTATACTTAATATTGAAAAGTTGAAGAATCTTAGAATTCAATTAATCTCATCCCATTTTCCTTCAACCATAATAACTCAACATATCAAGAGGAACTGCAGGGATTGAGATAAGCGAATCTGCACGGTCCAGTCCTTACTTTGACTTTGTGCCTTTCTTTCCATTCTCCTATATGTGTATCAAGTGTCAAAATGCCATCCCAAAACGCCACCCAACAGTAGAGGGAAGTGGGATGTTCTCCATGCGCGTTGCTTGATACCCCACACAGACGAAATTCGCCTACTCCTAACTGTCGGCCTCACGGAGGATTCCCAGGGTGCAATCCTAGCTAACCGAGCTCATCGATACGTTATTTTGGTAGCCGAAACAACAAATAGGTTCCTATAGATAGACAAGCATAATAGACTGTGGTACACGTAATGGAGCCCTCCAAGCTTAGAATTAAGAACAGGTATATCAATATAATCGAAACCCGTCCCCTCCTGTCAACTACCTTAGAATTGTTGAAAAGGCTATCTACGTAACTAGACGGGAAACACCACTTCAATACTATAGCTGATAATGACTACCTTAGACGACACAGTGACGATTTCAAGTTCCCCTACTTCGGGAAAGCCTGCAAGACGCATCAATCAACCTCGCCTAATGGCTACCCCCCAAGATGACGATGAAAGACTTCTCAATCAGATTGGATATAATCAGGTGAGATTGGCACTTCCTTCTTTAAAAGGGCATCTACTTAATTAAATTGCAGGACATGAGTAGACATTTCAATCAATGGTCCATCTTATCATATGCTGTCTCCGTCCTGGGGGTGCTTGGCTCTCAGCCAGCAACATTCGGAGTGCCACTCAGCCTTGGTGGTCCTGCTGGCGCAGTTTGGGCATGGCTTATTGGATCCATCATGGCGTCTTTCACTTCTGCTTCAGGTAAGTAAGCCATTCTTAAACCCTCTTCATAATTGCTAAGATCCACAGTGGCCGAGCTTGTATCTGCTTACCCAACAGCCGGAGGCATGTACTTCGTTACGAAAAGTGTTGTGCCTCCAGAACACGCAGCAGTGTGGGCTTGGGTCATTGGGTGGCTAAATCTCCTTGGGCAAGCGGCTGGGGCTGCGAGTGTTTGGTATACTGTCTCTCAGATGATACTGGCGACAGCAACGATGAACTCGGGATATGATGTGGACGCCCACACTTATACCTACACTCCGTAAGTGCCTAGGCGAATTATCTTGATATGTGTTATTAATGGCCGATCTAGAACACCCTTGCAAATAGTACTTCTAGCCATTATCTTCCTCGTTCTCTCCGGGGCGGTATGCTCTCTCACAACTCAAACACTTCATCGAATCGAAACGTGGTTCGGCCCAATCAATGTACTTGGGACAGTGTCTATTTGCATCGCCCTGCTAGCCCTCACCCCTAACTTAAGAAACGCTACATGGGTATTCGGACACTTTACAGATGGTTCTGGATGGGGTGTTGGCTTTTCATTCCTCCTAAGCTTCTTGTCCGTTGCATGGGTCATGACTGATTACGATTCCACAACTCATATGTCCGAAGAAACACACAATGCTGCAATCGAAGGACCAAAGGCTATTCGATGGTCAGTTACAATCAGTGGAATTCTTGGCTGGGTATTGACCGTCACTATGTGCTTCTGCATTAATGACTTGGATAGCATCGTTGGTAGTCCTACGGGATTGCCAGCTGCTCAGATATTCTTGAATGCAGGTGGTCAAGTCGGAGGGTCCGTAATGTGGTCCTGGGTGATACTAGTCCAGACATTCACTGGGCTTTCTGCGATGTTGGCCTTGACTCGCATGGCATATGCCTTTTCCCGTGATGGGGCACTTCCATTTCCAAGGTAAGTTTCCTCCCGAATACACACTCAAATCCTCAGCTAACAGTCAGAATCCAGCTTTTTCTCCCAAGTCAATCCCCACACACGTACCCCAGTCAACGCCGTATGGCTCTGTGTCTTCTTCTGCGCATCTATGGTTCTCATCGGCATTGGCTCAACTCAAACCATAGTCGCCATCTTCAACATCACAGCACCAGCTTTGGACTTCTCCTACACCCTAGTGATTCTTGCACGTAATATATATGCGGATCGTGTCAAATTCAGACCTGGGCCTTACCAGCTTGGTGCTTGGCAGAAATCTGTCAACGCTATCACGATTATTTGGGTTAGCTTCATCAGTGTGGTATTGCTATTCCCAACGACCAGGCCAGTAACGGGAACGAACATGAACTATGCTGTTGCGGTTGGTGTCTTCATTGGGTTGTTTAGTCTTGGTTGGTGGTTTGCTGGTGCTAAGAGGTTCGTTGTTTGGCGAGTTGCTGGTGCCTCGAGCTGACTATTAGTAGGTCCTATATTGGTCCGAGGACAACGGCGATACTGAATGAGGTTAGCGATGAAGATGAAAGCCCAGCTAATTCCATCCATGTTGAGGAAGACCCGCCGCTGTTGATTGAGATATGAAGTCACACCTAAGAAAGAGAGACCCATACGAGTTGTTTTGCCATCTGGTTCTCGATCGTCGAGTTTGAATCCAGTATTGCTTGTTGTTTATTCTGCCCAGGCACTTCATTATAGATTATTGGAGGAACATAGATTCAATTTGCAATCCCCACGGCTCTAACTATCACATCAAGGCTCAAACATCTTGGGCATTCTCATGTTGATTGTCATCCACGAAGCCTAAGGTAGATTGGATTTATGATGATATTTGATGGTGCGCTGCTGTTGGTCGATATTCTTCACAACCGCGAGCTGAAAATTACTTATTGCCATAAGCACATGCTCGACTGAATATAACTGGACATAGTCTTTTTTTAAGTTATGTTATTAAAGACCTTTGCTTTAGGAAACAACCGGGCAACTGGAGCCTATTCCATTCCGACGTTCAAACCCACAATACAACTTCATGTCATACTAAACCGTGAAGTCTGGTCCACGCTCTCGGATTCGGAGCCTGACTTCCTCTGTGCCTCTTGTCAAAAGATGCAAATGAATGGTGGAGAGTCGGAAGGTTTGTTTACGGGGATGAGAAACATTATGGGGTCTATTACGAGTACTAGTTATCCGGGATGCTTCTTCCTCTGCTCTATAATCGACATCATTAATCAGGTGATCAACTCGCTAGGTGGCAGTATCCATAACGGCGATCTAAGAGTCATGATTAATTCGACGAAGCTTTTGGGACCGGACGCCATGTTGGTGACGCCTCTTGAAACTAATAAGACTCTACACACAATTTGCCAAACAACTTTACCAAACAAATGTATCCCTCAATTGATTTTCCGGAAATGTGTGCTGAAGTTTTAACCCTTTGTGGTGGTTGGGGGGAATGTTTCTCGGAGGCTACATTCCGTGATATAGTGTTGTGGACCCAGTGTCGAAGAGGCTGAAATACTTCCGAGGGTAAACAATATACTAAGTTCTTGGTGACAACGATATATCTTGAAAGTCGTGAGTTTTCTTTTGTGATTTTCCTTTGTCAATCACTCTCTTCCTTTGCCATTGTGATTGAGTTGAAGAACAATAAGCTCAGGATGGCATTCTCCTCTGTTGCCACTTTTTATCACTCAGTACTCCTTGTAGTCTTAGTTTTTGCTGCAAGTGCCCTTGCTGCTCAAAACCCTCTTCTTCGCATCGCGAATTCAGAGTTTGGCCCTAATCCTTCGAATGTGCCTTTCTACCTCTACCTCCCAAAGGTGCTCGCACCAAACCCTCCGATTCTCGTAAATCCCCAGTGAGTATCCCTTCAACTCTTCGAATCACAGTCTCCGAACACTAAGTCCCAAAATTTAGCTGGTGTCATGGAACCGCTCAAGCAGCCTTCACGGGCACGCAACTCGCCAATCTCGCCGACACCTACGGGTACATCATGATCTTCCCAAACTCCCCCAACACAGCCGACCAGTGCTGGGATATCTCCTCCCCCGAGACCCTCACCCACGAAGCCGGCGGTGACTCGCTCGGTATCGTCTCCATGGTTCGCTACGTCCTGCGAAAGTACAACGCCGATCCAACTCGTGTCTTCGCTATGGGAACCAGCAGCGGCGCAATGATGACGAACGTACTACTTGGAGCATATCCAGATGTTTTTGCTGCCGGCAGTGGCTGGGCTGGTGTGGCATTTGGCTGTTACGCGGATCCCAAAGGGGGAGCGGGGACGTGGAGCGACGCCTGTGCAACTGGGAAAATCCAGAAGACAGGAGCCGAATGGAAGAATGTTGTTCAAGCCGCGTACCCTGAATATACAGGTTGGAGACCCAAGATGCATGTCCTGCATGGGACTGTCGACCAGATCCTCGATTACCAGAACCTTGCCGAGGAAGTGAAGGAGTGGACAGCGGTGTTGGGTGTGGAGAACGTGACGGCGACGGTGAGGACGAATGATATTCGACCTGGGTGGACGACGAGGAGCTGGAGTGACGGGGGGAGAGGGGAGGTGTTTAGAGCGACAAGTGCTGCGGGCGTGACGCATGATATTCAGACAGATGCTAACACGGTGTTAGAGTGGTTTGATTTGAAGTGTCAGGGGACCGGGTGCTTTAGTAGACCAAGGCTGTGAAATTAGTGACAAGAAATAGGGGGTCGGAGGGATTTTAGATCTCTCGCCTTCTTGTTTGGCAGGCCGCCAATAGATGATCATACTTGGTATGAAGTGAAGAAGCGTACCTTGTACCCTGAGTCTAATATGCGTGACAATTGACGAGGTTCCAAAAGAACTCCCCTTCGTGATGAAGAATTTGCCCCTGAGTAATGGCGCTGAGCTTCCTCACGAGCACTTGACTCGGGTTACATAGGCTCGTGATTTGAGATCTTGCAAATAGAGAACCAAATGAAACTTCTACAAAACTTTTAGTATGATTACTAAGGTTACTCCTCTTGCGGGAAAGAGAATTGCAAATAAATACCTGTTGCTTCTTAACATACGCCGTTTCAATGCCAGTTGGAGGACCGCCGTGCTTAGCTATTCCTATAAACGAAAGACGTCCTCTAAAGGAAACAGAAGGAAGGGAGAAAGTCTTAAGACTGGATCTTCAATGCTTTGGGCTTCTCGTCCTAAGGCAACGCCTCGCGATGCTCGACAGAATGTACTGTAGCACCAAGTGCGCTTAACTCTACCAGAACTGACTTGTTCTGGACCACGCTATGGTCTAGATTTGCAATTTATTGACAGAAAGAGTTGTTCGCGCGATCGAGCAATAACGTCTGATCTGAAGGATAGAACTTGCTGCTGTCCTTTCTTGCGCGCTCTTCTCTGTCAAGGAGGCGACAAATGATTTTCCTAGGATAATCGAGCCTTAGAGGTCGATGAGCTGTGAGCGTCGAGATCTATGACGATATGAGGGAGTCTTGAAAAGTGAAGTGGTTAACATTTCCAAGGTTACATTCTTTATATACAACTCAGAGCTTTTCTAATTAAATACAACTCTTTTTGCCCACTCTGCACCACGACCCATTTTTGGTGCTTTCAGAAATGGTGCCTTCAGAAATGCCTTCAGAAACGGGTCGAAGATGACGTTAAAGAGGTGTGTTAGTACAGAAAAAAGAAAACGTAACTAGCGTAAAAATCCGAAGTGGTTAGACTTCTAGAAAATTAACCCTAACCCTAATATCCTAATCTAGCTAACTACTCCTTAGTCTTCTCATTAACCTTCGCGATCTAGGTCGTATCTAATAGCTATCTTTACATAGCCTTCTTTCGTGCGTGGTATACGGCCCCCTTAACCTTTCTTCTCTCCTTAAGTCTAGTAATAACGTCCTAGTATTTCCATCCGACCTCGTGGCACAATCTGCCGACGGTGTAGTATTTACGCCCGGGCTTCAATCTGAGGATTCTTAAAGCTTGGGGGACAACAACTTCTTGACGTGGTCGTATAGTGGTGGGACACCCTCGAAAACCATAACCTTAACTCTCTCTACCCTAACCGCACCACGGGCAGTCTTGTAGAAGATTCTTGAGGTAGCGCGGAAATGGAAAGGACTTCCTCGGGCTGGGCTGTATCGGGTCATCTTTCGGAGGTAAGGCGTGGTATTTTAGCTTCGAGCGGAAGAACTCTCCAGAGACGTTAAGGTTAAGTGCCTCGCATCGCACAACAACAATCTTTTGGCCGTTCAAAAGTTGCTTAGCAACGGTACTCGCAAGGCGACCAAGCATGTGACCCTTGCCATCGATGACAATCTGCTTCTCGAAGGTCGAAATTTTGTCCTACTTCACTGAGTGAGAAGCCAATTGTCGAAAGGGTTGGCGGATTCCTTCACCTTCGTCATAGTTGAGGTTTTGTCAATTTGATATAACGCAAAACACTAGCAAGGCTCACAGATATCTGTTGTAATGAGGGTCTTCAAACGGCACTTGATAGTATGGAGTCGCGAGAGTTGAGGTAAAAAGGTCTGATTTTCATCGTCCTTTTTCTTTGAGGTATTCCCCATATATAAATAGCTCCTTAGTCTATATTATCTCCATGCCTTATCAACAGTAACTCTGCTGCCTAGTAGGTAGTAACCCCTGTCTCATATTACGGTACTGTACCTATCAATAGTGCTTATTAACAATATCTAAACTCATTTAACGTGGTTTATTAGTGAGTCGCGCACTTTTCCTTGGCACCCAACCTACAAACTTTAACACGCGTTTTCTTTATAACTAAACATGGAAGTTTAAACCTAAGAAGTAAGAATCATTCTAGCTATAGAAGCTATTCGATCATCTAGAAAAAATTAGCTGCCGGTCTACTACAAAGATCTATAAAGTGCCTGAATCAACACTCCGCGATAGAATGGCCGGCCGAGCCCCTCGCCCCGAAGCTCGATCAGCAAGTCATAAATTAACCGAATTAGAAGAGGAAGTGATTCTTTAGTATATACCTGATATAGACGTAAGAGGATTTACGCCACGGCTAGCTAGTGTGAAAGATATAACAAATTTTATACTAGAATCTTAAGGGGGACGTCACGTCGAAACGCTCTAGGTACATCGATTTATAAAACGACAACTAGAGTTAAAGACGTGTTTTAATCGCGCTTACGACTTTTAAAGGGTCTTATACGAGGATCCTAAGCTTATTAGTACGTGGTTTTAACTTATTAAGAACGTAAGAGAGAAATATAATATTCTAGACTACGATTTTTATAACTTTAATAAAACTAGATTTATAATAGGTATTATTTACTCTTCTATAGTTATTATACGTACTAATTAACGTAGTAAAGAAAAGGTAGTTTAGCTAGAGAATTAGAAATAGATTATAGCGATTATTTATATAAGTAGTAAGAGTTAGATATTACCTCTATTTTTAGTAGTTTAAGAGAAGAATTATCTTATAAATTAGTATACTAAGAGTGACCTTCTAAACGACTAGGTTATTAAGCTAATAAGTAATAGATAAATAAATAATAAGATAGGTCTAGAATAGATTAAATACTTTAATAAATATATTATAGCTTATATAAAGAGTTTATATTAAATACTTATATTAGATAGATATAAGAGTTATAAATTAGTTAAGTTTTAAGAGTATTATAAAGTATATAATATTATTACTCTTTATTTATCTTCTTATTTATCTTATCTTATATAGCTACTTAATATTAGATATTTTAGTATCTTAAAGTAGATATATAGTTAATAAATTAAGATCTTTATTAAGACTTATATTAACTATATTATAAAGGTTAAGTTCTTTTATATCTTTAAAGTAGTATTTATTAAGTTAATAATAGTCTAAAATATATAAGCTAGATTTAATAATACTAGTCTAATATCTTTTAACCTATAAGCTATAATTTTAAAGCTTAATATAAGATTATAGACTCTAACTTCTTTCTAACTCTTAACTACTATCTTATTATAGAGTTAGAGAAACTAGAGACTAAGTATATATAGTACGTAGTATATATATACTACTAGTATCTTATATTTAAGCTTTTGTTCCTCTAGAACTCTCTTCTCTTCTTACTTTATTATTCGCTTAATATAGTAGTTTCTATTTAACTTCGTATTTATTATATAGTTATATTATAATAAAGTTATCTCTTCGTTTAAGAAGGCCTACTATAATATCTTACTTTATTTATTTATTTATTTTTATCTTTTATTATATTATATATTATTAAACGTAGTATATATTATATGTCTCTAAATAATAGTTATATAAACTCTTCTCTTAAACGCTTATAGAAGACCTAATAGAAGTAGAGGTCGAGAGAGAGCCTCTTCTACTTATATATCTATATAAACTATTAGAGTCTTAATTACTATCTAGTTAATAGATAATAAATCTCTTCTTAAAGAATAATTCTAGAACGAGTAACGTAGCGAAAGCTCTCTTCTCTTACTACTACTAATTACTTCTATATAGTATAACTAGATTATAGTAAGACTTAACTCTCTTAGCTAGAATAATACTTAATTATATATAACTATTTAGGTATATAATACTATCTCTACTATTAAGAAAGATAAAGTAATTACTAGATATATACGTTAGTAGAATACTCTAAGAAGTTCTCTATATATCTCTATAGACTAGAACTATTAATCTAGATCTCTATAATAAGCTAGAGTAAGCTCTCTCTTAAGCTCTACTAGTTAAAACGCGAGACTTAGTACTAAGGTTAAGAACGTACTCTAATTAGACGATAGAAATAACTCTTTCTTACTTTAGTAGTAACTTCTACTTAGAAGTAAACTAGTAGTAAACTTAAACTACTTTACTAGCGATTTAGATAAGAAAATATATATATTTACTTATATAACTAGTAAGATAGCTACCTTACTTAAGATAGCTATAGTAGTAGAAGATAACCTAGAAGACGTCTTTCTAGATTAGAAATCTATAATTAAATATCTAGTTACTAGTCTTTAAAACCTATATAAGAAAGCTAATATAAGATATAAATATAAATATCTTAGAATAAAATTAGACGACTTATTCTTCGACTTTAAGCTTAAGTTCTTATAGTATACTATCTAAGGTAGAATTACTAAATTAGAGTAGAAGAATAATCTATATAATAAGCTTACTAAGCCTCTATAGAACGAAATACGTATCGAGGTCTAAAAGATAAGAGACTTTAATAACTTTACTAACCTTACTTCTAGAACTAAC
>MU251528.1:0-49810 GCA_019669835.1 Amylocarpus encephaloides
GCACCAATCACCTGGTCAGGATAACTCTTTACGGTCCGCTATTGGTCAAATGCTATCGCGTCATTTTACATTTATTTACCCCTGTAGGTTGTATCACATCGCTGTTATCGCTGTGGCTGATTTTTTTTGGCGGTATCCTCGGCAATGGCATTCCGTAAACCAACCAGCTGAGAATTCGCTGTAGAGAACTTCTTTGTTTGCGACGTCTGTCGAGCTTAGAATAGCAACATGAGCGAATGCACTGGAGTTATCGATACGAGTTGTTTTTCATGTGAAAGGAAGAGATTGGATTGTGGATTGAAATTGTACCCAGTTGCGAGGTAAGAGCGCCAACATTGGCTCTACGTAAGATTACCTGGTACAATCTTTACAATCTCAAGTAGCTATAAACCTAATTGAATGCTTATGGTACTCCTAGGGCAAAAACTTATATGGGTTAAAGCCAGTTAAGAGGACCTGTATAGCCCCTATTTTCTTTCACGGGCTATTACGTCTCCTAGCAGGTGTGAGCAATGAGGACATGTTTAGATGAAGTGCGAATCTAAAGGTCACTAATAGAAACCGCTTCTGCGATGTACGACTTGCAAGCGGACGCTCCGTACACAGCTATGTGTAAGTTTTCCTCTCTCGTCTTTCTTGCTCCCCTCCTGTTTCCGGTCATTGCCATCCAACCGCTTGCAGAAGCGACGCAAGCCACAAATCCTCGCTTGCTGTCAACATGCGCCTTCCGCAATTGCCACTTTGCAAAGACGTTGCTTTGTTCTGCGTGCAGGCGAAGATGAGGATGGAAATATTAGATCGTGAAAGTCGTCCACCTACGTATATAACCCCGAGGTCACCCGTCCCGAAATGTTATTCTCATCAACAAAGAAAAGTTCGAAGTACAAGAAACCGTTCACTGCTTTCGTTTGCATCCAAAGTCTCATCACAATCGTTGGTTCATAAAAGCCTTTTGGTTCCTCTCAGCCTTCGCTTTACTTTCGGTTTCGAATTGTATTCGCTTTACACACTCGCTCCATCGTTAGATCAAAATCAACGTCAAGATGAAGTACTCTACCGCAATTATTGCATCCTCTGTTGCTGTTGCCAGTGCCCAGCAATCGTACACATTGTCAGTATGCCAACCTTCATATCTTTGACTTCAACTAACATCCTCACAGTAACCCAACAGATGGCACTTTCACTTGCCCCGAAAACAATCCTAATGGGTCCTTTTGCAACAGAGAACCTGGGGTCGTGGGCCAGATCATCCGATGTTCAATGCAAGACGGGAAACCAGTGGGAAGACCAGAGAACTGCAATAATAATGCCGCTGGGGTCTCTCCACAAGGCGTCAAATTGACTTCATGTTATGAGTCGAGCATTCTCGTTGGTGATGCTGGGTGCGTCGAAGAGTGAGTTACACATTTCTAGATTCTCACAACTTATTGCTAATCGCCGCACAGTTGTATCGTCTACGCTACAGGTGGTTCATATCCTCTTCCAAACTCCGACGAATGCCCACCTGTCTTCAGTAGTTCTACCTACCATCCTACATCATCTACATCGACGGACCCAACATCTACCGCCACTTCAACCTCTACTCCGCCAACTTCTTCGGAGTCTTCAACAACTAAGCCTACGTCATCTTCGTCTTCTACTTCGAAGTCAAGCTCGACAGAATCATCAACCACTAAATCTAGTTCTTCGGAATCTACAACGGCACCGCCATCGACAACATTATCTTCGTCGACTACCATAAATAATCCAAGCACAACCATCGCACCCAGCTCGACTATCACATCTACAGGTACTTTTACTGAGACTAGTGGCACTTTCATAAGGACAAACACCTTCACAAGAACATCTCAATTCGTTATTCCAACTGGCGACCCGGGCAACGGGACCCTAGTAGGCGGGAGTGGAGGTAATGGTAGTAACGAGGCCAACGGAGGCAACGGGGCCAATGGAGGCAACGGGGCCAGTGGAGGCAACGGGGCTAATGGAGGCAATGGGAATGGAGACAGTGGAAGTAATGGTGCCAATGGCAACGACGGCGCAAATGGAAACAATGGCGGTACCAATGATGGTGCTCCAACAGCCGAACCTCCTTCGCCGAGCAACCCAGCCGAGTTCCAAGGTTCAGCAGTCTCCAACACAGCAGGTGTCGCACTCGCAGCTATCGGATTCTTCGTTGCATATTTCCTTTGAACGAGCAACCCACCAAGAAAGACCTTTTCTCCCATGCCCGAGAGAGGAGTTTGGTTCGAGGTCAATTGCATGACGCATCCCTTAATCTCACGGAGACGGCGCATATTCGGCGGCCTTGCTTGGACATCTTACAACCCGATGCACACGCTATACCCGGGGATAACCTTCCTTCATGTTTGACAATTTTTGGGGGGCTGGGACGGTGACTCTTTGGGAATATTTCTTTCTTCCTTTCTTTGGGGTTGTGTGTTGACGTAGTGGGAATATCTAGCAAAGACATTCTTTTGTCAAGGGACGGACGGATCGGGGCGTTTATCAAAAAGAAAAAGGAGATGCAAAATCGAGATAGAAGTGGCAACACTTACTACTACTTAAATACTTAATAGTAATTTCATGACAACACTAAGCTTGATAGTTCCTTCTTCGATTCGCAAAGTTGGTGATGCTCTCGTTTGCCGATTCTTCTATTGCGAGAAATTCCGACAAAAATGTACAAGTGGCATGTAAAGACGTGTACGATATCTCTCATTTGACCCGATGAATCATGGGAGCATCCGCCGTTGTACTAGATCCCTCTTCCAAGTCCAAAGTCATTGTGCACTTTTGGAATCACAGCGGGCGAGAGAGGCAGGTTGCGATGAACCATCGTCGTAACTGATTCTATTCTCACGAGAAGTCATTGAGTTTCTAAACCAATTGAAGGACGAGAATAAGAATCGGACGAGAGCCCCTAATTTATATAGGATTTGAGATTCTGGACGAATGGTAAGGTGAGACGATACAGGGAAACCCCTTGCGGTACGAGTAGATCCCTCGGGTCTTCCTTTGTTTGCTCCGGCTGCGCTTTTCTTGTAGTCACAATTATTTCTCGCAGGATTCTGTATTTAATGATTCTTATCCGCCATAGACTACGGGCTGTAGATTCGGGGAGAAGATGTCTTCCGGATCGAAGTTTGGATGTCTAACAACCCTCTCGCACACTGCATCCCACGACGCGCTGCCATGCACGGTCAGCAGGTAACGTAATGTTGGTGGCTGGTACGATGTGCAACAAAAACTCCTTTTTTGACTCGGGGTATATTTTCGTGTAAGACGAGGAGTTGGTGGCTCATTTTGCGATGTACAACGAATATATATTTTGGTGAGAAGGATAAGATAGGGCTAGGGGTTGGTGGTGCAGGAGAGGAGACGAGGGGTGTTGATTGGTATCCCACGGAGCTGGGTTTTGTTTCACGAACGCGGAGGATTTATGGTTACTGAACTCAGGAGTAAGTGAAGCAGGGGACTCGATGTCGAAAATGAATCTCCCCCCATCGCTTGTTCGCTTAAACTGATCCCCCTATCCCTCGAACGCCTCGCTAAATTAGACACGACAACTTGAGATAATGCTACGAACCAGCCGAGGATAAATCATTCGGGTTCCTCGGAGCCTGCCACTTCCTCTTCACCATCCTCACCCACCTCCGCCTCCTCCACTCCCCTCTCCTCCCCCGCCCAGAGCCCTCGGCATCACTCCCCTCCTCCCAACTCGGAAGCACTTTCTTCTTCTCTTTCCCCTTCTTTGGCATAGTCTCTTCATCCTCGAAATACGAAAGACTCTCATTCTCATACTCAGTCTCATACCGTAGATCGTACACCCATCGCTCGCCTTCAGTCTCCACTTCAACGCCTGTTATGATTCGTTCCTCGACCCATTCTCTGCTCCATAGATCCAGAGCCCATTTCTTCTCGCTCCATTCCCAGCCATCGGGAGAACGGACATCCTCAAAAAATCGTGTGCCTTGTGGTCTTTGATGACGGATTCGTACTTCGGAAAGGGGATCGTAGGGTGAGGTGCTGAAGAGCCAGGATTCCCATTCTCCGCCTGTGGAAAGTTTTTCGAGTTCGAAGATCTCGACTTCTCGTGTCTGAGGCGCGGAGTCGAGGATAATGTCACGGTCTATCCAGCTGTTGAGCCAGGATTGAGCGGCCTTCTCGTGGGGGACAATGTGTGTTTCGTGGGTGGAGATGAATTGGTGCTGGACTGTGGGATGGCCTAGGGCGGTCAATGTCCAGCCTACGATGAGAACGACGATTCGCCAGGGGAGGAGGTGGCTCGCTATGAACATTATGAGTGCTGTGGCAAAAGTAAAGAAGAAGAGCGCTGATGAGAGGGCTTCGTTGGAGAAGTTTGTAGGCGGAGCGAGGAGGGATACTATCTTGTCGTGGACGCGAGAGAAGTCTTCCATGGAGTTCTGAAGGTCTCGCATGTTACGGAAGAAATCCTTTGAGAGCTCTTTTGCAGGTTTTACGGTGGGCGCTGGGGCTAAAGGTGGACCGGTTGTGGGATATTGTGTTGATGTCTCGGAAGAGATCGTGGATGGAGGCGCAGGATGCCTTGCAATGAAGGATGGTATGAGAAGTCCTAGTATCAGGAATACCAAGGGTACCACCGTTAGCAGGTAGGGATCAAGACATATGAAGCTATATATCGCAAGGAAGGATAACGTATGCGTAGGATAAGTCCAAGACAGCAGTCGTATAGCCTTAGACTGGAAGACGAAAACCACTCCAATCCGAGCATTAAATCGACGGAAGTTATTCGACATGGTGGTGATATTGAAAGAAGGTCTAGACACGAATTGGGATTGTGAGAAGGCAGTGGAGTCTTTATTCGAGGTTTGATCTTCGATAGGTATAACTTGGTGAAGCAGCCTGTATCACATGTCAATTTTGGCCAAGATTTGTTCGAATGTACGAACTTCTCCAACAAACGGTCTTGCACGCTTGTATGTCGCTCTGAAGCCTTCTCTCGCGTCTTCTTGAAGTTTTTCTTTAGATTATTGCCATGTTTCTTAAGTCTGTCTCGAGTACGTGGCTCGGCGGGGGTATCAGATTGATCGTCCTGGTCATAGTCGGTTAAGTCATCCCCCTCCCGTCGATCAAGAGTAACCACTGGTATAGGGTCCTCGCGGTTGACAAACGCGTCCACAGTGAACTCATCCATCTTGTCTATGCGGGAATTGATGCTCTCCCAATCCTTTGGGTCTGCGGGATTCTTCGATGGGGTGTATGGGGGGTACTGGAGATATTTCGTGGAGGTGAGCTCGAGTTCGAAGGATCGTGGGCTCTCGTTGAATACACCGGGAGGAGATTTTTGCCTCTGCCACTAAAGTAATGTTACACTTGATAGCATATTCACTCCTGACATGTTCTTCAAGGGCACCCTCGTACAATAGTGAAGGAATTGCTCTCGATGTTGTGGTTGGAGGTTGGGGGTTGGTGATGGGTGGATTTGTTTTCTGACGTTCGAGGCAACCAGGGGTTCGAGATTCCGGGCCTCGATTTCAAGGTTGGAGAGTTGGAACCCATCACGTGATTAATCGCCAAGCTATCAGCATCCCGTACGGAACCTCTCGACCTTCTGCATAAGGCGAGAGCTCCGTCAACAAACAGACGGTCACTTCTACGGAGTACGGAGTAATGGCTACATAAGTCTCAAGACTTAAGAGCACGTCGCGATTACGAAGTATGTAAAGGTTGACTCAAAGGTGGTCGACTATTAAAACCACGGAAACCCCTTTTCTCTCCCTTGCGGTCGGCTCGCTTCCAAAACAAGTGCCACGTGACTAGTGAGTATGAAGTTTGATTTCAGTAGCGAGCGTGTAGATCTACCGTTAAATCCTGGCGTACTAAATGCTTTTATTGGATTTCCGAATGACGAATTGTTGCAATAGAAAGGGGATGTGGGTTCAAGAATCATCTGCTCGCTCGCCAACGAGTCTGTGATTGTACTGAGCAGGAAAACGCGTGTATTGTACTCATATGGACTCTGCTATGGCCGTTGCATCTACGGTTCAACGCCTCCGTAAACACGATGCAACAGCTGGGATGGTAGGAGTCACCGCGTTAGGCTGGACTGAGAATGGCAACACTACTTCGTACTTCGTAGAATGCAGACAATAATCGAGATATCCCGCCGCGCTTGTACCTTACTGAACGAGTGAACTCGAGTGAATCATGCCCTCGACCCAATTGTCTTGCTCCATACTACGTAGACTTCAGACAACTCCATGCAGCTCCATGCAACTAACAACACCTTACAACACCTTACAACTCCTTACAACTCCTCTCGGCCATCTTGATTTGCCCGTCGTTGGCCTCGCTTCCTCAACCCCTGCAGCCAGAACTCGAGGTTTCCTAGCAACGGACGGTAACGAACAATCGAAAGCGAGCGCCGCTAACTCTCTACCCTCTACTCCGTACAGTATCCAATTTCGCAGACACGGCCAGCTGCAGACCGGCAGACTGCAGACTGCAGACAGCGGGATATTATTCTTCTCAACCAGAAAAGCAGACCAGCAGCATCAGCAGCAATAGGTATTCGATCGCAGTGCGAAGCAGTGGCCGCTTCTTCACCACCATTGCAACCGCCCTTCCGTCGCCTATCTCCTGCTCGGTCTTTGACACTTTGTGCATCCTCAGCCTATTTTTCCCCATCTCGAAATCGAACCGACCAGTTGTTAGGCCTGGCCCTTGTCGCTCATCTTTGCCCGCGTCAACCTCTCCCAACCTGCATCGTTCGCGTTGATGGAAAGGGAAATGAAATAGCCCATTGAACACCTCGGCCCCTTGACGGACCGAGACCTCGAATCGTGGACGAGCAATAGGGAAGGAAGCGAAGTAGGAGATTCTGCGATTCTATCCAGCTCTGGGGTTGCCAGATGGGCGACGTCGACTTTTCAATGATTCGGGACCAAAAAGCTCTATCGGGTCCAAGACCAGACTACTCGCCGTCGAAATTGTATGCCCAACCCAGCCAACTTCCTCTGCGGGCGCTTTCGCATGCTAATCTTATTGTAGACAGGAGAACCACGCTCCGACAACCAGAAAACGTGCGGCTTCTGGTAGAGAGCCTACTCTAAGCGCCTCGTCGAGCAACAACCATTCCCTTTTCTCTTTTGGCTCAATCGGCGCTACAGAGAAGACGTCCTCGGGTACCTTCGAATTTCTACCCTCTCCCAGCTTCGACGACCTCCAGAGCAGCATATCCGGCGAGTCTACCAATGATTTTACGGCTCCATTGTCTGCAGTGGGTGGTACGAATATTGGGGGCAAGCAGGCCATGACGGAAGGAAAATCAACGGCGGCCGCACGTGGAGTTACTGGTCCACGACCAGCCAGAACGGGCTCTCTGTTGCGGCGACAGAGCACATCAACTCGACAGAGCAGCATTTCTTCTATAGCGTCCGGCGCGTCAGGGGCCATGGACCCTCCTAGCGCACCTGTTTCCTTGCGAAATAGACGACAGAGTCAATATCCCCCAATATCTGGAAGCGGTGCTACGAATGTCTCCAGACCACCGAGAAAATCAATGGGACCAGGTGTGATTGAGTCTGACTATTCGAAGCCGGCCCAACGACGACGACCAAGTTTGGCGACCAGCGCATCATTGCAAGGTCTTTCGGACGCACCGGGAGCTTCGACTCGCGCAAATATTGGAGGCACAACAAGTTATACGGATGGAGCACGGGGGTTGACTGCATCACGAGCAGCGAAGACGAAGTCTCTTCAGCCTCCATCAAAGCAGGGACAGACTCACCTAGCGGTCAACACAGCAGTGCCAGACCACAGCAGATCTTCATCGTTTGCTGGAAAATCCCCAGCGAGAGCGAATGGGAGGGGGACAAGCACGCCATCTTCATCATCCAAGAGAATGTCCGTGATGCCTGGTATGCCAACCTCCCACGCAACAGGTCTTGGTGCGAGAACAGTGAGCCCGACAGATGCACGAAGAGCAAAGCGATTATCGATACTTCAAGGCCCCCCTCCTATACCAAACACACCTCCTCAGCCAGACACATCAACTATTCGAACATCTTCACGATCCCCGTCATTGTTGCCGAGGAAAATTTCAACACCATTGTCCTCACGAACGACGCCAGATCTAAATCGTAAGTCTTACAGCTCCGGCCTGTCTGTTGGGTCTACTGCAAGCTATAACACATCTCAAACATCTGCAGGATCGTTCCAACCACGATTGTCACAACTGCCATCATCTTCGAGATTACCAACGCCGAAGCCTAGAAACGTGAACAGCTCAGCAGGGAATAATGATGAAGAGGAGGAAGTCCCACCAGTACCAGCAATCCCAAAAGCATACGAATCCCCTAAAGACTCACCTGCTGAGCAACTTTTCTTCAACAAACGGAAATCAAGCATGCCTTTTGATGCTAGTAGTATCAATAGCACTTCATCAACTAGCTTATCTGGGAGGACATCGATCCGAGAACCTCTGAAAAATGATAGAGAGCCCAAAGCACGACATTTTGTTACCGCGACATCTTCGTCAGAGGCCGATCAAAACCAAACTACACCCATCAACAGCAACAAGAAAAAGAACTTGAAGCCCATGAGGCTACCACCTCTTAATTTATTGCCTTTAAGTACCCCTACAGCTGCAAAGGTTGCAGCCCTACAAGATACTCCGGATGGAAAAGTTACTCCGCCGCCTCGCCGTGCGAACAACAAGACCCCAAGTAGTCCGATGACCGCGTCCAAAGCATCTTTCTTTTCTCGCAATCGACATGAAGAGAAGCCTGAATTCGACCCAGTCAACATGCGGAGTAGCAGCTCCATTCATCGATTACGTTCCGAGTCCTCGCAAATGGGCAATGGCATTTTGGAAGCATCGAAACCCATCGCTATGAATGGCGGTAGGCAGCCTAGACAGACTGTTTCGCCGTTTGTTTCTTCATCCCTCCCAAAGCACAGCGGTGAGCATTCGTTTATGCCACGATCGAAGACCAGTGGGGATTTTAGCAACGCAGAAAGTGCTACGGAGGCTCAACGACCACCTCGATTGACTGGTCCAAGAGCTCAAAAAGTCACCAGACCTACCAAGACGACCACTCCACCTGACGATACAAGCACAACTGAAGAGCCGACCACGCCATCCTCAGGAACATCATTACGACGGAAATTAAGTCTTGGTTGGAAACGAAGTACCTCGAAAGGTAACAATAGTATTTCACATGCTGCTAGTGAGAGAGCTGACCGTGCACCTCTACCACCAAAACATGATAACATGCCCCCTCCTCGTCTACCAGCATCCGCAACCATGGGTAATATGAATAACGTTCCAAGCCCCAGCCCGTCGGTGAAATCTACGACTTATCTTGATTCCAAGCGCAGAAAATCCTCTGCTTCAAGCCTAAATATCTTTGGTGGTCACGATAGGACACGAAGTGATAGTTGGGGTGTTAATGGTAGTCCGAAGAAGGAACACGTTCCTAGCGATTTGCGACACGAGAAAACGCCAGGAGTGTCGACACGAAGTACTTCATCTGTAATGCAGAAAATGTTGAACTCCAAGGCTTCAAGCTATACTATGAGAACTCCTGATCGATGGACGGCTGATTTAGACAACGAGGACTTGGTTGCTGAAGAGTACATGAAGAAACTTGCTTCTAAGCGAAAAGAGACGGAACATGCTGCTAAGGTTCTCGACGCTCTAATTAAACGTGCTACGCCCAAGGAACGGGTCTCCGCTGGCCATGCTCTTCAGATCGCCAGCCTCAACATTTATGAGCGAGGAGAAATCGTGGATTTCAAGGAGGTATATTTCTGTGGCACGCAACATGCCGCCAAGCACGTGGGAGATCTCACTTCGGACAATGCCAACTTTGGGTACGATGATGAACGAGGAGATTATACAATCGTTCCTGGAGATCATCTGTCATACCGATACGAGATCATCGATGTTCTTGGAAAAGGTAGTTTTGGTCAGGTCGTGCGATGCATAGATCACAAGACGGGCTCTCTCGTAGCTGTGAAGATTATCAGGAACAAGAAGAGATTCCACCAGCAAGCTTTAGTAGAGGTCGACATTTTGCAAAAGCTTCGCGAATGGGTAAGTATACCAGTATCGCCTAACCATGTTCCGCTAACACAATGTAGGATCCTCAAAACAAGCATAGTATGGTCAACTTCACCCAAAGCTTCTATTTCCGCGGTCACCTATGCATCTCTACTGAGCTCCTTGACATGAATCTTTATGAGTTCATCAAGTCCAATGCGTTCCGCGGCTTCCACTTATCGGTCATCAGACGATTTACGAAACAAATGCTGAGTAGTTTATTATTATTGAAGTCAAAGAAGGTCATACATTGCGATCTCAAACCCGAGAATATCCTTTTGGCACATCCAATGCATTCGGAGATTAAGGTCATCGATTTTGGATCGAGTTGCTTTGAGAATGAGAGAGTCTACACCTACATTCAGTCACGTTTCTACCGATCACCGGAAGTAATTCTTGGAATGACTTATGGCATGCCCATCGATATGTGGAGTCTTGGTTGCATTTTAGCGGAACTGTTCACTGGTGTCCCGATTTTCCCAGGGGAAAACGAACAAGAACAACTTGCTTGTATCATGGAAGTTTTTGGGCCACCAGAGAAGCACTTGATCGAGAAGAGCACTCGCAGAAAGCTCTTCTTTGATTCCCTCGGCAAGCCTCGTCTTACTGTGTCTTCTAAAGGCCGCCGTCGCCGTCCATCATCCAAGACGCTTGCACAAGTCCTCAAAACTGATGAGGAGCCCTTCCTCGACTTTCTTGCACGTTGTCTACGATGGGATCCCGAACGACGACTGAAGCCGGATGAGGCTGTTAGACACGAATTCATCACTGGCAAAAAGGCACCAATGCCGGTGGCGCGGACTGTCGTTCGGAACGAGTCGCCTATTAAACGCCACAACACTATTGCAGCTCCATCTGGAAGTAATCGACCCCTCCCAGAACCACCAGTTACTAGCTTCAAGATTGGCAATGCAGTCAGAATTCGAGAGGCCTCTAGCAGCAGTCCAAGCAAATCCATAGCTGCAACTGCTCATGCGCGCAGAATTTCGAATGTCGCGACGCTAAATAACTCGACAACTTCCATTGCGAGTAAACGAACAAGCACTGGTCCTTCTCTCGCTGCTGGTAGTAGTGGTCTTCCTCGGGTCACGCGATATGTGAGCGCAAAACAAGACTTGGCTTCTGCTGGAGCAACTGCTGCTATGAATCGGAGAGTGTGAGAGCTGCAGGATAAAATTATATGAGTGCACGCAACCAAGGGTACATACACGAAAGGGTCCACTGCAGCTGCAGGTTGGAATCCCATGAACTATAGACAGGCGGGACTGTTAATCTTCTTCAGGAGCATAGCTTGCGGGGCGTTTTAAATTTTGTTTGTTTTGTCTTATCATACCCTTCTTTCCTGTCAAGCGGGAGCGGATTCTCTTTTTTTTTCAGACCAGCAAATTATACATTGGGGTAGAAAAGTGAGGTGCTTCTTCGGGGGAGCAAAGTTGCCATGGACAAATACCGCTCATGCGTGGTTACTGCTGGCTGCGGTGGCGTTTTTCAGTGGTAGCTGTGGAGGTTTCGGTTTCTTGATGCGGGCAGAGAGGGGGGACCGTTGCATAGCGAAGCATGAAGCGCGGACATGAAAATCGACTTGACGCCATAATGTACCAAAAATGTTTTTTCGAACGGCCACCTTGGCAAGACACCATACGCATCACAAAAACGCATTCGGGTGGCAGAGCTAAGGCTTGCTGGTGTTGCAGTTCAGTTGCTACTAACGGGAGCTTGGGAGAGAAATAAGAAGATGTTGATACTCCACTTTGTTGTTGTTTGTTGTGAGGATAACATTGATAACAAGGCCTCAAAGTGAAAAGGCGTCGTTTCCGGTCTGAAAATGACAATCCTGATGGTTATGGGTCTTGAAATGTCGAAGATGAGCTCTACTATCAACTACATATCTGCAAACAGCAAGTAATGTATTAGCTTCACTATCAATAACAAGGGGGTTCGCTATTCTACTGCCAAGCGCTTCTCATCAAGAGTGCGCACGTGATCTTGCAAGCATCTCTACAATAATTCGCGTGACAAAGCCTTGGCATTGTTTACTTTGCATGACCAGCAAACGAAAACTTGGACCAGAAGATTCAAACAAGTGGTGGACGAAAATTGGCGGACATGCTCCCGTCAAGCAATTTAATGCCCCCCAACCACACGTAAACCAAAATACCATTTCCTTACGAATCTACGAGCACCAATCGTCAATATGGAACTCGATAACCTGAAGACCGCGTCGCTATACATTAACAACCAACTCCTCTCACGCGGACTCCTGCGCAATGGCCAGACAATTGAATTTGCGCGCCCGGACAAGGGCGAAGGAGGCATGGAGGCGACTATGGGGAGGATTATGAGTGTAGTCAATGATTTGATTTTGCGACGAGATGTATATTCCCCCTCACCCACACCAACCAAGCCCTCTCAACATACATACTGACGGAAAACAAACAGCGCGACGCAACACAGCGCGAGTCGCTCTCCCAAACACTGCGCACCCTACGCGCGGACGGCCTACGACAGACTACAGATTTTGAGCGCGTTAATACCAAGCTGATGGAAGCGCAGAGAAAGGTTGGATTAGCAGAAGCGAATGACCGGGCGTTGAAGCAACAAATTAGGAGTGCGGAACTAGCTGCGAGGGCGTTGAAGGAGGAGATGGTGAAGATGAAGATGTTGGTTGGGCAGACGAGAGCGAGTTGTGCGAATGAAGTGAGGAAGCGCGAGAGGGTTATTGAAGGGATGAAGAAACATGTTGGGGAAGGGGGACGGGCGCGTGGGAGTGGGAAGGCGGTGGGGGTTGTAAATGTGGTTGTCAGTGCTGGGGTGGGCGAGGAGAGGGAAAATGAGGGTGGGAGTTTGGGGGTCGATGATACAGCGTATGAGTTGAGGATGGAGACGAATGAGTTTTTGACGGAGTTGGCGAGGGGGTTGAGTGAGGAGAATGAGAGTATGGGGGGCTTACTGAGGAGGACGGTGGAGACATTGAGGAGCTTGAGTGGGTGTGAGAAAGAGGAGGGCGAGGAGGGGATGGTTGTGCGTATGGAGACGGGGTATGAAAGTCTGGCTGGGGAGATGGATTTCGTGATTGATCATTTACAACATCTCTTGACGAACCCTTCTTTTGTCCCGTTGGAAGAGGTCGAAGTGCGAGAAGAGGAGATCATACGACTCAGAGAAGGCTGGGAGAAGATGGAGTCACGATGGCGAGAAGCTGTTGAGATGATGGAAGGTTGGAGGAAGAGATTGGCCAGAAGTGGTCAGACTGTCAACTTGGAAGAGTTGAAGATGGGGCTTATGCTGAGCCCACTGAGACCTCAAAATCGACCGGACGCAGGGCAAGGTTTCCTATTATCTACATTGATGGAAGAGGGCGACACGCAAGCAGATATTGATGCCATGGATGATTCTGGCATTCCTGACCATGACATACAAGAACCTGAATTTGATGAAGACGATGATATGTCAGAGTCAAGCTTGTTCGAAGAGGAGCCTCTAGACGAGGAACCGCTAAATGAAGAACCATCCGAGGAATTGACGGAAGAACAGCCAGAACACGACAATACATACGCAACAGCATCGTCACTATCTCCAGGTCCACCTCCACGGCTTTCGCCCTTGCGAGAAACGAACGCAAGAGTCAATCAAGGGACCCCATCGCCACAAAGAGAAGGCTTCTCGACAATCGAGGAGGAGAATACTTATGATCTTCTCCAACTCGAAACCTCTTCGCCAGCAAAGACCAGACCAAAATCTGTCAAATCCACGCCCAAGAACCAGAATATCATCCCTTCCTCCCCAGGTATTCTCTGCGTCGCTCAAAAATCATCAAATGTCTCTCAACGCTCCCCACGCAAGATCTCCAACCCAACACCTAAACCCTCACGCCAAGCAGTACCAAAACTCCAACAAACTCCCTCGAGTCGCCTTCCCCGCCCCCGAGATAACCCGCCATCACAACAAAGTCCCCTCACCATGGCCACAATAGCCGCCAAACTCGCAGCCACGGAAAGAGAAGCCGATGCCGCGCGAGTCCGCGCTAAACTTAAGGCTGCGAAACTCAATCGCAGTAAACCTACGGCGACGGAGCCAACGAAACTTATGCCTCCGCTAGAGAAACCTAGGGAGGCTGAGGATGGAGAGGGAGAGGAAGAACCCGTGAAGGCTGATGGGAATAGGAAGCGGAAGGCTGGAAGGACCCAGGGGGGACGGGCGAATAGGCGGAGGAGTACGTTGAGTCCGTGGGAGTTAGAGAGTTTGATTACCGGGGGTGTTGGGGGCGGGAAATAATGAGTGGAGGATGGTGTGTAAAGTATTTATATGGCGTTTTGTGATGATGAAAGGCGCCTTCTTGTTTTGGGGTAATATGAAGGGCTACTTGGATAAGTGGTTTATGAGGTTATGATTTTGAGGAGAAGGGGTTGCAGATGGCAGTGTGACAATTGATGAATGGATTCTTGAATTGAGGACTTCTCTCTTCTCTTGCTACGCTTTTCATATGGTGACAGACTGGCTCTGAGGAAGGAGCTCGGAATGTACCGCTGAGGGTACGAGGCGAAGGCTAGCGAGTAATAGGATTGAATCTTCTCCTGGTCTTTTACGCTTAGCTCCTGTACTCGAGAAATTTAACCGCTTTGCTTCCTCACGAAGCTTCAAAGGACCAGATCTCTTATGATTTTATAAGTCGATGAAAGATGACCTCATATAAACCACAGCGCTTCTGCTTTTCACAGGAAGGAAGCTGCCCAAAAGTCTGCGCTGGTGCTTTTCATTTGGTGTGCCCTGCCCGCATGATAAGGCGTGGTTGCGATCACTACACCCCGATATACTAATAAAAATCTTAGATCATTTCTTCGGCGTCTTTGATGATTAAACATGCCAAGTAGGCCTCCTCGAGGCGTGACTTTCTCAAGTCTCTTCTCGGGTGGTTCTAAAATAGAAGGGTCCCTTGTTGGATTGTATAACCAGCTTCGTCAGTCGGGTCGTCAATCAATCAATCACTTCGCTTCAGGGTGTTCACGGCTTACTCAATGGGCCGAGTTGAGTTGTGTTGAGTATGAGTAGTGGATCCTGGGTTGAGTTTGAGTAGGTAGTAGGTAGTTTACTCAACTCAGCTCAACTCAGCTCAATTCAGAGTTGAGCTAGGTGGCGTGTCACATAATGTTCTCTACCTTAGATATATTAGAGTACGCTAGAATAATAGTATAATATACTACTACTACCTAGTACCTAGTACAATCTACTAAGAGCCTCTTCCTCTATAGACAGGTATTTACTACATATACCGCTTCTATAATAATATGACAACTCTCCTCGTTACCTAGCAACTAGTACGCCTAGTACACTCTCTAAAAAAAAGGCTAAAAGGGCTGAGTTTACTCTGAGTTGGGTTGGGTAAGAGTAATGGCTGTACTGAACTCAATTGTTACACTACTTCACTCGAACTAATCTAAGGGCTACATTATACATCTTTTACTTCCAAAGCCAACCTCGTAACAAATAGCGAGTCGAAAAGAAGCATTGGAGCGACAGCGCTAGTCGGAATTTAATCTTACTTGGGCTTCTAATCCTCGGAAAATGCTTCGCCAGAGTCTGGAATCACTAAGGATGCCTAATACTACATTTTACTAAGCTGTTGCAAATTAGCTGGAGACGATAAGGACCCCGCCTGCGGGGGTTAAATATGCCAAGAACGTTAATCGCTCTTTATTGTATGTCTGCCCTAGCATTCTTAAATATAGGGCTGAGCCCTTTAAGATGGTTGTAGGAAGATCCAAGTTGACTTCCCACTGGAAGTATCGAGGCCATGATATATTCCAGTCTGGCGCAAAGACCATGGATCACCTAACGATCCTCCATTTCTCTCAAATTACCTAAATGTATCTGTCATAAAATTTGAGTCAACAACATCCCATCTTTCTAGCGGGGTTTCGCAAGTGGAAAGATGAGTTTACCGACCATAGTTCACATGCGTGGACACAATTTAAACCCTGACTGAAAGCCATCCCATATATTCTCATCTTCATCCGATTAGTAGCTAGAGCAATGAGCGAAGTCTAAGAAGGGAAGAAACAATCTGAGAAAAGTCGAACTTTCTGATACGTAATTCTGGTGATATTGAATATACTCCAGAAATCATCCTGATTGATGAGGCTATAGGTACATTAGAGATAGCTCCTATATAGGACTTAAATTCCGAGCAAGAGAATTCATTATATTAGCAGTTTTTCTAGTCTATAAATGTTTCGGCTCGAAAGTCTATTACACATATGTTGAAAGGCGTTCTAGATTGCTGACATGGATAAGAGCTTTGAAAGAGTTCAAATCTGTTACTCCATATTTTAGTGAAAGAAAACAAAATATCAGTCACAAGTACACAGGCACGAGTACCAGCCAGTAACCTTGCGCCGCAAATTCAGTGGATAGATGTCACCAAACCGTTATCATGCCGAGAGAACAATCGAGGAGCATCTTCATTGAAGAGGATTTCATCAGAGATCGGATCATAGTCAAAAGAAAAATAAAAAGGTGACAGAAGAGACTACAGCTCCCAGCCTCTATAATAAATTTCATTATTGTCCTGCATCAGAGTAAGATTGCCAGACTTCGATAGTAGAGCTGGGGATGAGCTTAAAACAAGTCGACCAATAGGCAACCGATATACTCAAGGGCATCCTCGAACGTGGGGAGTCTTCAAACAACTTGTCCAGAACGCAAGAACTATCTAAACCAAACATTGCAGCAAAATAACTCAAGCGGGCTAATAAGAACACAAGAGCGAGACCTAGCAGGAAGATCCGGGGCATCATTAGGAGATTAGTGGATCAACGCCACCAAATGGGCCGTGGCACATCAATCCCGAGGAAGAAAGTGCAGAGTTCGCAAATAGTTCCCATAGCGGACACTGGCCGCTTGTTTCGAATCGTGCAACGTTTTGGAGCGAGATAGAGTGCATCAGAATTGCCCAGCCACCAACAATATGACTTTTCCGTGTCCATGAAGCACCATGCCTTAGTCGGTTCACGGGCACCGCCATGTTCTTCATGTTCGTTCCTACGGCTCCAAAGTGCCTCGATGTTGGCGTGGCCGTTTGCTTCTATGACTTTGGGTTTTCATGCCGAGGAATGTCTTTCTTCGCGAGGAGCGAACTGCATGCGTGCTCTATGTTTTTCAATTGGCGTTTGGACAGAATTCCGAGACGGAGGTGTTCTTGAGGAGGTTGTTGAACGTTTCATGTCGTTAAGACTTGCCGAAAAGATCCAAGACGGAGCTTGTCTTAACGAGGTAAGCGACCATGTGACCAGGAATAAGTTCAGGTTGTGTGGACCCGCGAAGGTTGAAATCAACTCACTGATTCACTGATTCGCAGGTCAATGTCGACATTTTATATACATTTGGACTGTAACGAACGATACTGGATGTCCACACGCGCCGTATCAGGTAAGTGTGATTAAACTCTCGCCTAGTTCCAAGTCTTTTCGTGTCTTAAAGACAAGCCTTCGAGTTCGGCTACTTGAGGGACAGCAATTGCCAACCTACAGGAGATCTAGAATCGCTCTCGGGACACCCAAGGAGGAAGTTTGTGTTCCCTTCGCCGCGCCCTGCTTTGGTCTCGTATTTTGTCCAGTACATGGTCAGGTTCCATCTCTTGGACCAGTCCCGGCTCCCCCTGCAGCCCAATATGAGGGGTTGATGATCTCAGCATCCACAACAATAAGTACTGCAACTTTTCTGCGAGTAATGTTTGTCCTGCAGCAAGCAGTCATGCGGCTCTGTTCATTACCCAACCAGCTAGGGAGAGTTATTGGAGGAGAGACGAACATCTATGAATCCAGGTTTCTAGGTACAGTTGCGCGGTGGTCAGCACTTAAAGTCACGAACAGTTTTTCCAAAGGCGGGACTCGTATAACTAAGATGAAAAGCAAGCGAGAGTTAGCTTACGCTCTGAAAACGACGACGAGGCACTGATGAGAGGATAAATCCCACATGACGAGTATGTACGAACCCGGTATCTTTCTCGACTTACTACTATAGAAGCAGAGCTGAGTGTAACCCTCGCCTCTCAGACCGAAGCTTGAGGAGTCATCAACCGAAAGGCACAGCTCAACTGTCATCATATTGACATCTCCGCTCCCATGCACGCCGAGCAGATCATTTGACATGGTTTAGGATATGATGGGTGACCTCGGATTTCCACGGGTTCCATTCCTCCAGACCGCTAATCGATGGTTCCTATCAATGGCCAACATCACCAGAAAAATCGCCATCGAGACTAGGGGGGGCACATACGCCGTCTCCGTCGAAAAGAGATTATGCTCAAGTCAGCGACCAATCCTTCCGAGGACGGAGGGGGCAACTCTCGTTTGTGCAATGATGCCCTCTTCTGGCAATTTGCGTATACATTGATGGACCAATGCAAGATTCCCGCAGCCGACCTCGCATCAAGTGGTATTAGATCGCGCCGGATCTGGCAATTCTCGATTGTCCTCACCCCATACGTCGATCCTCGAGGCTGGGACTACTCGTACCCAATACATGCCATTTCTGCAAATGGGATGAGCAAGCCACCAGGAAGGCTTTTTGCCGCCTCATGATGCCAATCCAGGGATGGTCCAGCTCAGCCAGACCTTCCCCCTTTCGCTTCTCCTGTATCGCCATTTTAAGCGAACATGCAGGATACTAGCATTCGAGGGGGCGTGTTGGACCTGCTGGACCGTTGGAACTTGGTAGGCCTTCTTCACGAGGCAGATGTCAGCCCTGATCGACGGACATGGACCCTGATCCTTGAAACCGAACTCCCGAATGGCTTCAAGATAGGAATGCAAGCACATTGGGAAACTTTGCGGTGGGCTTTAAGCTTGACGATCAACCTCCTGCTCGAGCACGGCGAGAATCTTCACGGCTTCCAAGTTCCAATAATGCCTTTGCCTCTGCCTTTGCCTTTGCCATGGCCATGGCCCATAGCCCATACACGGCCGAAGCATTCAAGGCTTCATTCAAGCCGAAGGTTAAGGAAACGCATCATCCCCAGTACGGAGTACGTCTCGACGTGCAGTCAAGCTGAAAACGATATTTCGACCAATCACACTCGCATCCCTGACGAAAAAGTGGAACCAGCCTAGCCGCAATAGGTTTAGTTCCCTTATTGACGGGCTCACCTCAGCTGAAATCAATTCATCGCCATCAACCACACCATCCACACGAACCAAAGGAGTCGAACGAAGGCACAGAATCACGGGCGACAGGCGAATATTAGGTCAGGGTGGTCTACCGAGCCTTGAGGACGGCACGGCACAATCTGGAACTCACGGAGCTTCGTTCTGCGTACATGCCACGCCCTCCTTGATTTTCCCGCCTTGCTGGTGGAACGGCCAGCCCAAGAATAGCCTTTGAACGACTCGCAGGCTCTGAGAACTCCGGATCGTGCACTTCCTGTACAGTATCGGACACCACGATAGAGCGCTCGCGGTAACATCGGCTTGACGACGGACCTTTGTTGGATCGGGCTTGATGCGGATTTCTTCTCCGGCATGGAGCTGACAGTCAGTCCGTCTCGAGAGTCTGTACGAACTCAATTGTACGTAAGGAGCGCGAGCGTGACTTCGACTGGAGTGATATACGGCGGCATAATTGCTTGATTCGATCCTCTCGATGGGAAACCCCTCGGAAAGAGTGACCCGCTTGTTACTGGTGTGGGTTTATGGGTGTGTGGGTGTGGGTGTGTTATGTGTGCGCGCGTGGTGCGAATAGCCTCAATGGAGCCAAGGAAACAGCCAGCACTGCAGCAATGAGCGAGTGCTTCCCACGCCGATTAAGAGTACCTATCTGCACAGTCCCGTCTTCCCAGCTGTTTTCCTCACGATGCAGCTTGTACCTCTACGCCTCGTTCAACGTGGGACGGCGTTGGGACCCTTCTGAGCTCGTGTGGAGTTGGACCGACATGGACCAAGACTTTTAGGCCAGCCCTACAGCAATGATGTGCGCGACATGGGCGGTGTTCTAGTACACGGCGTCACAAAACCCGCTGAGAGCCACCAAAGTGCCACCAACAGCCCGTTCGAAAACTGGACGACGCTCCACCAAGGCTCCACGAAGGCTCCAAGGAGGAATTCGTCGGCTGACTGGTGGCGCTGACGCGAGTGCGGAAAGGTCTGTGAGAGCCTGAAAGGTGTAAAAGCAAGCCTGGGGCCCTGTCCGGCCGTGTTCCATGCCCTTACTCGTTGCAGGGGTTCATGGAGTGGCAGGGTGGTGGAGTGAGAAACATAATCAGACATTTGTCTGTCCCGGCCATATGACAACAATCAAGCGGTTGTGTGGATGGTGGTGGTACATCGGTGCTATGTTACTATGGACCAAGCATGGAAAGAGGAGCACGAACACGGGCACGAGCACGAGCACGACTCTTTGAGTCCTTGCCAAGTTGCCCTCCAGTTTGCAGTACCTGGCTGGGCTGAAATTGAGTCGCCCATCCCCACTATCTAACTCGTAACCTTCTTTTGCCGCGTTCAACCCATGATCCAGGAGAAGATCTATCGAATATACGTCGCGGGATGCAACTGCAATGCGAGGCCCTGACATGAGGGGTGAAATAATCCCCCGCTCTGCCGGCGTGGTTGGAATGAGACATATTTCTGGGAAGCGAGTTAGTACTAGCTCGTCGCCGAGTATACGCAGGTGGCTAATAATGTGATCCACTGGTTGACCTCGGGTCCTTAAGATGCGCGTCAGATCGCTCTTCTACACTTCTTGCGCTTACTTTTCCCTTCCTTCTCCTCTTCTTATACCTCCTTGCTCTGAGAAGCGATGAGATGAGATGAGAGAGAGAGTTGACTACATAAATCCTCCACCTCCCAGATCCGTAATGTCGATGTCCAATATCTAGTCCGTCTCCACCATCTCCATACCTTCCAATCTCACCCAGCCCATCGGGTTGTATAAGCCCGCTTGTCCTCTCATTTCCACCCCAACCCCCTAACACCGCCACCTTCGTACAGCCGTTGGACCCCTTCATTCAAAATGCCGGCGTTATCCTCTAATCTGGAGGAACGTCACCATCTCTTCCCGGATACAGTGGCTACTGTTTTCGTCATCACCCTACTAGCACTTGGCATAGCACTCCTCCGCCGCAAGTTACTGTTTGGTTCTGTTTTTATATCGTCCTCACAATATCAAGCTTTAAAGATGTCAGCCAATGAGTACCAAGCATCAGAAAAGAGCCCACCTCGATTCCAAGGCGATGAAAATGGGCAAGGCCAGGAAGAGAGAGAACCCATGACCACGTTGTCAAACCACGCTCGGTCTCTTTCTTCTCAGCTACCGCCACCGACGATCAAACCATTCTTGCCACCTCTTTCCTCCGCATCAAACGCCGAATACTTTTCACGTTCTCCTATCACAGAAACGCCTAGTTCATTCGCACCCTCATCAAGCTTTTCGCCCTCAGCAACGTTCTCTCAATCTACTTCGTTCTCAGAAGCGCCAGAAAGGTCTACAGATGGCCAGACACGACGTCGCTCGTATACCAAGACTCTCTCGCTTCCGCTACCCAATCAACCAATCTTACACCCGTCAGCGCAGACAACCTTTCCCACCCCAACATCTCATCCAGCGCCAGATGCTTTCATTCAACCAGGTGGGCCCGCGCCTGTCTACATGCCTGTTGAAGGAATGATGGAGGTTGAAGTCCAAGGAGAAATCATTGTCGCGGAGGGGTGGAGAAGACACACACGTGTCTTTGGCGGAGGGGTATGTAAGGCCTGTGAGGAGAGCAAGTCTCGAGAGGTGGAACGACGAGGAACAGCTTGAGACTCACGTCTGCCAGGAAACCTTCCTCGATGCCAAACTTCAACAACACGGAATTGAGTTCAAAGGCCCGGTTTGACGACGAGCGTGGGGCACCAGGGTCGGGACGAGCTGAGTCTGAACTCGCCAGAGACGGAAGGAGAACAATCGAGGACGTTTCCTTCGTCCGGCCTACAAGCAATAATAAGATACGATGGGTTGGGGAAAGGAACGTTGTAGACAGGAAAACAGGACCGCGAGATGCCATTTTCAACCCGTCACGTGATACACCCCCAACGGGATGGATCGTGGGCTTGACGGGCGGGCCGATTCGATGCACATGGCTGCATCCCTCAGACATGCATTGCCGGATTTCACCGTCCTGCGTCTGCTGCGGGACAGAGCAGAGCATTGGTGGCATTCCCACAAAATTGGATCTTTACGTCAATTATGCGTGTTGACGAATACGTTGGTTTCGACAACGGGATCGTAGGTTGTCTAACGGCAATCGGCAATCCTTCCAAACCTTATGGGATTCATCAGCCACAGATGGCAGAGAAAGGTGTCGAGACTTTTTTTTACCGGCATGGTGGTTTTGCGACTAAACTTTATGCGGACTTCAGGTTTCCAGTTGCGACAGCAAAAAGACCAAAGAGGGCTTCGATTCTAATGTTCATATTTTATTCTTTTCATTTCTTTCCGTTCGAGATCCCTCGGCATTTGGTCAGTGTTCTGGAGATGGGTCATTTTTAGGTTTTCTTCGGGACCCTCGGATATTAACTCTATTATAATATTCGAGTATGAGCAATCATAGGCACGAGTTCAGCAAGGGGGTTTATATAAAGATTTTGGATATTTTTAACGAGAAAAAAGGCATGGGAGAGGAGGTTATGGATAGAAAAGAGAGAAATCAAGAACAGGGAATCAAGATTTGAAATCTCATGACATCGATAGGAGAATGGGGAGGCCATTTTGTGTTTGCGGCCGAGCGTCTTCGCAGCCTAGTTATACAGTAGGTCGCCCCCTGATGATGACTCTCTCGCACTGGCCCTCCACCCGCGACGGCGACCCGCGCCCTGTGGCCAAGCTCCCTTCCAATAGCCTTCATTAAAAGCACCAACAGGAGCTTACCCTGCACCACTTCAGCGCCCGGCTGCCGAACCACCACAACCGCTTAAAATTCGCGGAGCCCGCCCGACTTGCGAGACCAAACATCACTTGATTCATTACTTCCCTTTCTCTCCCAGGGGTTACCTGATCCCGCTGGTACAGTAGCAAGGCCGCCGAGCAACGAGTGCTCGCTTAAAATATCCGCACGTGTACAGTACTTGTACTTGCAAGGAGTCGCTCGCCCAGGTAGGTTCGAAATCTAGGTACAGTAGAGCGCTTAATCGAAGACCTCTAGTGCAGGATTTATATTAGCCGGTTCGGTCTACCAAACAGCTTGTGCATCCGAATTCAGACATTGAGCTCCCTAGGGTAAAGGTTTCAATTTGTAGCAAGACATGTTGGTGCTAGATTTATACATACGGCCTTAATATCAAGATAGAAAAAAAAAACTACATGTATGCCGAATTGGAAGAAAGTTAAACGCTCGGACTCTGCGCTCTCTTCATTCTCATCATCGATCATCAAGCTAAGTACACTCACTCCATCGACCCATCGACCCATAAGTACCAGTTCCGCCACCAATTCATCATAATTTACACTTCCACCATCCCCCACAAATGAAACTCAGCCCAACTAGCCAAGCACATGGTCAAGTTGCAAAACCCAAGCCCAAGTAACCGCTCGCGATTTGCGCGGTTACTCCCCCATGACAGAATCCGAACTCGCTAGCTTGACAAGTAGAAGAATAAAAATTATGCGTATATATAAAAAGGGGCCTGCATGGGCATCAGAATATACCAGACCAAGCGAATTAGTCTGCAATAGCGCTACCGTTCAAAGGACTTCCATGTCCAGGGCTGCTCTCGTTCGTAGGCCTCACGTCCAAACTGGCATTCCTCTGTGCCGCCTTCTGACTCTCCACGAACTTTTCCCAGCCTTCGAGATCTTGGTCTTTGAGCTGTTGTTTTAGCTCGCTGGCTTCAGTGCCGAAGTCGTTCAGCAGAGCCTGATGGCCATGTGTCTCGACTTTCTGTCTGATTTCTTCACCACCTAAGCCTTCAACCATGGCTCGAAGAACTTGGAGATGTTTAGGCTCATTCTCGGTTCCAATGGTACCGTGGCGATGGTCCTCAGATTCAGGTTTAAGGATGTCACGTCGGAATTGCTGTCCGAAACGGTGCATACGACCCTCTTCCTCATTCAGAGCTCGGGAGGCAAGTGATACGTCTGAATTATGTCGTGAAAGGACTGGACGTAGACCGTTCTCTCCCTCGTCATCAGACACTGGAACCTCTAGATGGGATGGCACTCCATCTGAACCTTGCCCGTCATTACTCGGCATGAACTCAACGCTACCTTCTAGACTCGCTGATGGGCTAACTTCTGTCGGTTCCGCAACTGGCGGTGTAGGGGTCGTCATATCGACACGAGTTTCGGGGAACTCGTCCTCGAATCGATTGATCATACCCTCCAAAGTTCGATCCAGAAATTGGAGGCGTTCTATGGCGGAGTTAGCATCAATTATTAAGCGCACCTCGGAAGAACACTTACGGTAGTTTGCGCTGTCATTCGCTCTCGACTCCTTGACCAAAGCAGGCTGCAATCGAGCTCGTATCTTCCGAGCACTTCCAAGTAAATTCTTTGACATATCCTTGGCCTTGCCACCGTTGACAGGGGGCCTAGTCGGTGTTGCCGCGCCACTGTTATATTCGGAACTACGTTCTGTAGTTGGACGCCTCGAATCATTGCCTCTATTCTTCAAACAAATACCAAGCGCCTTGACTACACCACTCCCTCCAATGACATAGTCATCGTCTGGTGCTGGATCGTCGTCGTCATGCTTTAGGCTGGCACCCTCTTCGTGACCGACAAGATGTAATAAAACATCTGGTACCACAACTTCCTTTTCGCCTCCAATAATGTCCGATGATGTTGCTGTAACTTGACTGATCTCAGCCACTGGGCCACGTTCCATGTTTCGTAAACAGTAGGCAACGACCTGTTTGGCCAACGCTTTCACTACCTCGCTAGAGTCATTGGCTGGCACCTCAATATCGATACACATGATCGTCTTCGACACTCGTACTGCAGCCATTAGCGATGCGTAGAGAGCGCATGCCTCCTCTTGGCTGGCTTCGTCCTTCGCATTGGCTAGGGCGGCGATTTGCGGATTTTCCATAATATTTAGGTGAGCCAGGCTCTGACTTTCTGGAAGTATTTCCGCTAATGCAATAGCCTGGTCCGGTGTCATTGACACATCCGTGAGATGTATCCGTCTTAGAATAGGCATCTTAGGTATGTATCTGAACCATGTCAGCATTTTATGTCATCCAACCAAGCTTTCACAATCGTTTCGCCCTCCATGTTCCTTATGCAGGAGCGTGGGTAGATTAGACCCCACATTGTACGTGCTCGCAAGTACATGCAGAGACGGGGAATTGATGGATTTGACGCGACGGTCAGCCTGACATAATGCGGTTTGAGCCTCAATTCAGCCGCAACATTTTCCCGACTAGGCAACCATCAATTCAATAAAAAGAACAAGTCAACATACCTTCGAAGTAGGGAGAGCGCACTAGGTTGTGCTTTAAATAAAGCGTGGTTTTGTGACAAATCAATGAAGCGAAAATTCGATAGTTTCGACAATGCTGGAAATAACGTCCACAACGAATCCGGAGTCAGATTACAGTCAGCTAGACTGAGGGCGTAAAGATCGTTCTCGGTGTCTAATGCGCTTGCGATCGTGCCAAGATGATCTCTTAAGTCGTTGCCTCCCAAATCCAATCCCTCGCATTTGCCATCTCGAAGAAAGCGCGCAACATGCTGCATGCCCTCGGGCGTGATATTGCTTTCGGCAATACCAAGACGTCGTAAGCCTGACTTGATAGCGCCATCGATGAGACCTCCTAGCTGATCGGTGGTTAAGCCGCACTCCGCAACGTTAAGTAATTCGAATTCTTTGCCAGCCAAGCGCTCACCAAGAGCCTTCGAAAGGAGGCATGATAATTCAGGAGCTGATGTTGTGCTCAGCGTACGATGAAGATGGTGGCTGTTAGCAACTGGAGATGTGGAGAGTGGAGGAGGTTGCGGAAACGGGACCTTCGAAAGATCCATGGACTTAAGAGACCGGCACATGTTTATGAACAAGCTGATATGTCGCCAGCCTTCCTTCCCTATCTTGTTGTTATTCTTGAAGACAACACGCTCCACAACTCCACCTTGCACCACATTACCATCTTTCCATATTTTGGGCTTCTTCTTCCCACCATCAGGAAATTTCGCAGCTAACAGACCGGCTAGAATGACACGGACTCCCTCGTCAGTAAGACCACAGTTCTCCATGATTATCTCCTTTACGGGAACCACGGCCAAATAGTCCCCAAGTGTTACAAGATCGGGCAATTGCAACCAGTAGCCAGTCAAGTCAAGAGAGTTGACAATTCCAGGTGTTGCCATGTTGCTCGCTGGAGTCATCAATTGTTCCGTTATCTTCTTCAAGATTGGCGTTTCGCGCAATTGGCAACATCTTCTATAGATCCTGACTGGGTCAGTGGTCGGTGAGACTTGAGTCGTGGGGGTCGCATTGCCGCCAGAGCTGGCATTGGAGCTATCACTGCCATTGCGGACGAGTTCGACAGGTATCGTGCCATTGGCTTCTGCCAGTTTTCGCTTCTTCTCTTTCCGTGCTTTCCGTTCCTCCTCACTCCTCTTTTTCTTTTCTTTCTTCTTGTTATCCTTGTCTAGATTGCTGTCGGCTTTGACCTCGTTGGCGATCTCTAATGCCCCCTTCTCGGGTCCGTTATCGAACTTCTCCCTCGTGGCTTTGATGACCTCCCCATTCTCTTTCTGATCTATATCTGCCTCTGGGTGTTTCAATACCTCTGCCTCGCCCTTTTCTGCTAAGCTTTTCCTCTTTTTCTTCACCCTTGGTTTCTCATCCACGACCTCATCTACATATCTTGGACTGCTTGCGATTTCCACGTCCACACAAAATGCTACCCGCCGTAGTTTTGATTGCTCAAGGTCGGCAATAGCGCATCGCTCCCGACTGCGGTCCACGTTCAATACTCTTCTCTCACACAGGCCATGTTGTGGGCCACGAGGCTGATGAGACAATTGGCCGCCTGATGAAGACAGCCTCCGTAACGCACTTTGTAGAAAACTAGGTTGTGTAGATTTGGGGGGAGCAGGTGTATAAGGCACATCGCCAGGTGACCTCACGGCATGCGGTAATACTGCATTCTTCGGAGAGTATGGCCCAGCAGGTACAGTGATCTCTTCCGATGATGTTTGAGTTGCAGATATCGCTAGGACTAGAGGACTGGGTGGAGCATTTTGCGCGTGGTGTATGGCTTGGGATGAGGAGAACTTGGAGGATATGCTGGATAACCATGAGTTCCGGCGAGAAGTGCTCGGGGTAGGCGATGAGGACTTCGGCGCACTCCCATTCAATGTTGCTGTCCTATCTGAAGAAGCGCTTCTGGAGAAGCTAGGTCGGTGTGCTGGTATAGGGTCTGGCGCGGTGTGATTTTCTGCTGGGGCGACATTGCCATTCTGTACAGATTTGGGGGGTTCTTTTTCGACGATCGTCGTCACAGGTGGAGTCGGCGGTTTGGGGTTGTGATCTGTTGGAAGATACTCAATTAGCACATACAATTTCGTAGAAGAGATCCCGACCCAAGGTTCCACGGCATTAGAGATATCTTGTCAAGATCCCGATACGATCGCAGAAGCCCAGGGCATATCAGGACGTACCTTTACTGGAGCTATGGCTCGTCATCCAAGAGATGTCGACGCCCTGGATGCTCTCCATCGCAAGCTCGAACGTAGACAAGGGCCTCGAGGCAGATTGCAAATGTATCGCAGCTGCTTCGTTATCGTAGGAAATATTGGCGATAACCTTTGCTCACCTCAGCAGCATCGGCCATTACTGAGGCTGGATCGCCATTACGCCACTTGGATGGGCAGTGGGGGGGTATTTGTATGCGGGTATTGGCAACTGCTCGTCGAGATTCGGCCTTGTGTGCAGCGAGAGGAGTGCTCGTGGGGTAGATTGTTAAAGCAAAGAAGGAGTAGCAAGTATCGTGACTTTTCTGGGGAAACGAACGAGAAGCGAGTTCATTCGGATTCAAGCTGAGCTGAACCTTGGCGCAAAAGGTGAATTGCCGTGCGGAGCAGGCGATCGGGCTGCTTCGGTAAACAAGATCGGACGTCCTCTGCAATCAGGTGCTCTTTGTTTGTAGGTACAGAATGGTTGCGAAATAATTGCGAAATGAAGCCGCCGCACATTAATGTCGTTAAGAGAAGCTTCATCAATTGACCTACAGGAAGATCAGAGAGGAAGTGGGATTGCTGTTTCACAGTTTATGGTATATAGTGGTGTTGCACGCTGTACGAATGAGATAACATAACTCTCTACCTCGAAGGAGCTGATGTCATTGTGCAACCATTTTCTCTCCTCCTGTAAAGTAATCATAGTTAATGGTTGGAAAGAAGGCTTTACAGAAGCTATAAACTCTGGCGAGCTTTCTACTGTGCACTTCACAATCTGTATTGCCCAGATGTGGCTCAACCGCGTGACTCGCTTAGGCAAGTATTGGCAACTCTTGAGGAACGACTGGGCAATTTGAGCCAAGCGATAACACCATACAGTACTAAATGTGCCGAGAGGAAGTCCTGTTCCGTAGATGTCAATTTTAAACATGCTCCTGTCCAGTAGCTGGCAATAAACCCTGACGGGAGAGGGACTCCCTAGCACAATATAGAATAGTGACTCGGAACGACGGAAGCGGAGCTCAACATCAACATGTTACTTGAAGCTGTATGTATGCTTGAGAATTGCATAGTAATCACGTCCATCAAAGGATTGCACTGCATGAAGTGACACGGATTGGTTTGTCAGTGACATTGCGATCCCATTTTGCCCACATCAAGAACTCCTCGTGACAGTCATGGTCATGCTAAGAAGCGATACGAAGTGTGCTCGTAATACACAAAAACAGAAATGTTGAAACCTAAGATGACTCCTTGATCTCGGCAATTCTGGCCTTGACTCTCTCCATTTTCTCCTCCTTGCTCAACTTGCGTCCCTTGAACTTGAGCGCCTCCTTCTTGTGCTCCTCCTTGGACTTTGGCTCAGCAGCGTCGTCGACTTTCTTGAATGGGTCCTCACGAATCTGCTTGTGTGCGTCCTGGTACAACTCCTCCAATCCATCAGCCTCAATCTCATCGTCGATGTAGCCTTGGAACTGGGACTTGTATCGTTCCTCATCATCATCGGCAAGAGTCTCCATGTACTCGGCGACGTGACCAGCGTAGATGTATTTTCGGAGAGTCTCGGCATCAAGCTCTTTGGTCTCCATGTCGTAACCTGGGAAACGGTTCTCGGAGTGGGGGATGAGAATGCCTCCGTCAGATGCACCCTTCATGGCACCGAAGATACGGGCACCAGTTGATGTGCGGGCAAGACCAACATCAAGGAAAGCCTTGAATGGCCGGCGACCCTCCTCCTCTGATGCCTCGGTAAGTGTGTACTCTCCGTCGGCCTCCTCAACACCGGTGAAATCCTTGTCGAGTCCAAGCTTGCTGAGGACACGACGAGCTATCAAAAGACCAGTGCAGTATGCGGCAGCCCAGTTGGTAAGACCGTGCTCGATGCCATAGGCCTTGAGTTCGTGGGAGTATGCTGCGGCGAAGACCTTGTCACCAGTAATTTCGGAGGTCACGATTTGCATGACAATATCGCGGTTGGTGAATCGAACCACGAGGCGATATTTTGGTGCATTGTACTTGTTCTTGGCCTGGGTGATGAGACGTTTTCGTGCATAGTAATCGGTCTTTCCAACACGACGGCGCTTGTACTTAGTCTGATAGCGACTGGAAAATATTAGAAGCAGTAAGAAACATGAGGATGATCACGACTTACCTGTAGTACGCAGAGTTCTTGACCAGCTTGGTGAAAGGCTGTCATTCTCGAGTCAGCAATTGGCATTTCAGATTCGCGATCCGAACATTTTGCATGGACTTGAGCATTTCTGCTCATACGAGAAATCTTTCATCTTCGTTCTGGGGACAAGAAATGCTCTACAACATCGTAGATCGCATGGTGATATCAACTTACCATCTTGGAAGATTGGCCGCACAATTGCTGGATTGTTGGATGTTGTGTTGTCGTGAGGTGAAAAGGAAAGAGAAAATCTGGGACTTAAACACTGTGCGAGTTTAGGGTTGCGCTAGTCGAATATGAAGGTTTCTGCCCAGGAGTTGTAGGATGGTGGGGTACGAAGTACGTACAAAGGCGGTGTAGATTCGGCCTACCTTCGAATTGTACCTCGGCCTCTTCGGCCACCCTCAACATCATGTAGGTGTTCTACTTGTTCTCCAACTTCATGTAATTGTAAATTTCCCATGTCTCAAGAAGATTTTCCAATCGAATTCGTGCTAGAGAGCATAGAGGCAGTCATGATGGCAAAGCAACCAAAGGTTTTGTGAGTAGTTCTCCCCTATGAGTTGTTGGTCTTGGCTGAACATTTCCCTCTAGGTTGTTTGATATTGGGGGTGTTTGTGTAAGATAATTCATTCTCTATTGCTCTTGAGGGAAAGTTGGATTCACAATCTACTTCCACGGCTGCATCATTCGACTTTACTCTTTCTCGCTCAATGGATAGAAGAGCTGCACTAGAAAGCAAGCGTACACTTTTCTGTTCTGGCCCCAGAAGCGGCCTCAAATATTTTTTTCTATTTTGCAATTATCTTCCAATTACAACACTGCGCCCCTTAAATTATTGTCCATCATTTATATATCGCTTTGTTGTATTGCTTTCAGTCTAACTTTGCTACCTAATGCGGCGGCTCTCAAAACGCGCTACCTAAGGTCATTCTCCTCAACGATAGAGAAGGTTTAGCCTCTTGACTTGGATACTGAAAGGGAAGAAGGATCTCTCCTTTTTTATTTTGAAAGTTTCATGTTCCTGGCGATGCCAGAACAGAGTCTATCATTCTCTATCAGGAGTTGTTGAATTCAAGCAGTAGCTCTTGTTTGATGCTCATATTGAAATTTCGTGACTTTTCTGTCAGAAGTAGATGTCCTAGTTCTTCGTCTACGCAGCAAGATATCAATGATATCACTAGAAGACTAATAACACAACCTAGGTCATATCCCCCTTCCAAGCAATCCTCAACTACGAATTGGCCAATTCGATACCACCAGGCTGGATAAACTTCTCCATCTCTCGAACCGCCCCCACAGGAACATGGCACCAACTCGAACGCGGCGAGATCCTCCTCGACACAACCTACTTCTACAACTTCACCAAAGATCTCCACAACCCCACCCTCTGGTCCGCCTTCTACACCACCAAAGCCCGCGTCGCCAACCCCTCTCTTCCACCCGAGGTACCGCCCATGCCAAAAGTCAACGCGGAGTTCGTATTCTGGAAGATGATGAGTGAGAGCCGGACGTTCGATCCATGGATGTATCCCGCACTACTAGCATTGAAGAAAAGTGGGAGGTATATCATCGCGGCACTGAGCAATACAGTTATATTCCCTCCATCACACCCATACTCAAACCCAAAACCAGAAGAGGATATCAAAGCAATCTTCGACTTGTTCATCAGTTCCGCACATGTTGGACTGCGGAAACCAAGCCCAGAAATCTACGCTCTAGCACTGAAAGAAATTGATGATTTTTCCAGAGAAAATGCTAGTGGGCGAGGAGGCAAGGAGTTGGGTTGGAAAGATGGTGTGAAGGCGGATGAAATATTGTTTCTAGATGATATTGGCGAGAATTTGAAGGCGGGGAAGAAGGCGGGATTTAGGACTTTGAAGGTCAATTTGGGAAGAGCCTTTGAGGCCGTGGATGAGCTAGAGAAGGTTACTGGTTTGAAGATCGCGGGTACACATCCTAAGATTCCTGTTGAGCCGAAATACCCTAAGAAGGCAAAGTTATAGGATTGGAGGGGCGCTTTGAGAGGACGGTCGAACACCCTATATAGTTGGCATTGGTTTAGAATTGAACCTATCATAGAAGTTCAGCAGACAGTGTAACTCGGGTTGAGGTTTAGATGGTCAAAAAAACAAAAAAAAACACACGCATTGTAATTTTTGGCTAAAGCGTTAAAAGACTTATCTAGGTCCCAACTTTTCGAGAACCCTCGATCCTTGCTCCTCCCATTCTGCCTTCGTAATCCACATATTTTCTTTATCGGCCATGATATTGGCCAGCACAGCTCCTCCTAAAAACACCATATGCCTTCTCCGTGGGGGGTCCTCAATTCGCACCTTGAACTTGTTCAATCGCTCTGGATTGCCGCCCAATACCTTCGTCAACCATAGCTGCTTCAGCTCCTTTTCTAATCTTGAAGGCAAGCCGGGGTACATGCTACTTCCACCAGACAGTACAATCGCTTTGTAAAGTGAGGATCGCACATCGACGTCAGCGGCTTGGATTGTGTTGAAGAGGAATTCGGCGATACCTGGCTGCTCAACATCAACTAGATGCGGTTGGAACAGACATTCCGGTGCCTCGAAACGTTCACTTCCTACTCGGATAACACGGCCATCCGGTAAAGTATAGCTCTCCACTAGGACTGTTGTGTCTTCGCTCAATTTCTGATCCAACTCTAAGTCGTATGAAATATAGCATAGCTTTTCCTTGATTTGTCGAACAGTCTCGAAATCGGCCGTTCTGTTCAGAGCATATCCGCGACGAAGCAATAGCGCAATCAAGTTGCGTGTAACATCTCGACCAGCCACATCCAAACGCCTTGTAAGGTGATTGAGGACTACAGACTCGTAGACAGGGACAATATGGGTGACGCCATCACCGGAATCTACAACTACTCCGGAGCTAAGGCCTGTGATCTTGTAAGCTAGTTGCTCCTAGGTCATTACTCATTACTAAACCCTACCTTGCGCATACAAAGCCAAAACTGCTTGGATAGCCACATAAACGCCCCCGAATTGGTATTTCTCAAACATGACCTCGCACATTTGTTCTCGGTTCCGTAGAGGGTTCATTGGTGGTTCTGTAAGCAGGATCTTGCGGCCAGTTGTGTCTACCTTCATCTTTTCGTAGAAAGTGTAGTCCCAAAGATGTTGCATATCATCCCATTTTTTCACAATTCCATTCTCCATAGGATAAGAGACTTGTAGGAGAGTTCGTGCTGCCGCGGCTTCGTCACCACACATGATATCCTTAATGACCAGGCCATCATTGCCTTTCTCTTCGGATCGCAGGATTGGCCGACCGACGATGGATGGATATTGGAATTCGGGGAAGTTCTGCGAGAGAAGAATGTTCAGATCTTGCAAGACTTATACAAACGTGGAATTGGGAGAGGGGAGGCATACCTGGGCGGCGTAGCCAACCTTTAGGAAACCAGTTCCTCCATCGAGGACTAAGGGGTTGATGTTAGCTGCAAGATTTGGAGGTCGGGTTGTATTGGAGATATTCACCTATTGGGGGTTCCGCCATGACTGCAAATTGTGGTGGCTCGCGATGTTGTTTAGTTCAAAGGGGGACGTCGTTGAATGTAGCCTGGCTGACGGCTGTTGTGTTTTCGGTGTTTTTGGGTCACCGTATCACTTCCCCTCCAAGGCTGAGCTTTCTCAACCCATTTTTGGAACTGAATTTTACAAAATATCACAATCATGAAGATGAAGATGACTTCTAGAAAGCTTCTTATTATCAATCCAAACTCCTCAAAGTCCATGACTGAGGGTTTGGATCCACTTCTTATCGATATGAACCGACAAGGCTCAACATCTACTGAAATCCATACCTACACAGCACCATCCGGCCCTCCAAGCATCAACAACGAAGACGACGCAAGAGAAACCGCTGGAATAGTCATAAAGGATATCGAGAGCCAACTCTCTCAATACGATGCGTTTCTAGTTGCCTGCTATAGTGTACATCCTCTCGTTGGCATTCTCAGAGCAAAAGTTGCCCCTCATGTGCACGTGACTGGCATCTTTGAAGCAAGCATTTCAACCTCACTATCTCTGTTGCCGATGGAATCCGAAAAAAAACGGTCGAAGTTTGGGATTGTGAGCACGGGAACATACTGGGAGAAGGCGCTATCAGATGGCGTAAAGGACTTTCTCCAAGTCGATGACTTCAAGAACTGTAGGAGGTTCAAAGGGGTAGAGACAACAGGTCTCAATGCCAGCGAACTTCATACTGCTCCACCGGAATTGGTGAGGAGAAAGATGATGGAAGCCACGAAGAGATTGGTCAAGGATAGGGATGTGAAGATAATATGCTTGGGCTGTGCTGGTATGGCTGGTCTGGATTCCATTGTCAGAGAAGCTCTGACGGAAGAGTTGGGCAATGATGGTAGACAAGTTCATATCCTGGATGGTGTCAAAGCTGGAGTAGCTTTGCTCGAAGGGCTACTTCGGGCACTTCCGCCGCAAGAATAAGTTCGTCGGGCGAAAATTGGAGATTGGCTCTACTGCAGAGAGTATATATGGCGAATAATGTTAGAGGTCTTATTGAAATAGACTGTTGCAAATTTCATCGCCAATTCTCGAGCATTGTCTGGCCATCTTCTAGTCCCACGAGCACAAGACTCTCGGTCCATAGCCGCCTTTGATTTTTCTCATCCCGAGACTCGTCAGAAGACATCGATTGTGCACTTCCGTTCAAGAACATGGCTTTTGGGTGTTCCCCTAGGTCCTTTCTATCGAAACATGCTCGCAGAAGATCTCTGGCAGACTTCTCGTGAGTTCGAAGTACACCATTCGACCAGATATAGACGGAAGCATTTTGAACTGTAGGCATTATGTGGCTCCAAATGAATCGAGATATGGGTGAACCCCGTTTTGTGAGTTCTGCACCACCCATGCCACCTGGATCCATGGAGAGTACGGAGATCTTGGAAAGTGTCGAATCCTGGTCAAGTCGCCGCTGTAATTCGTACCTGTCCCAATGTTAGTAATAAACCAAGGATGAGGAAGCACTGGAACTCACGCAAACATAACCAGGAACATCTTACTTGCACCATACTGTCTCATCCCAATTATCTCACCTAAACAACCTACCTCGTTACCGAGTCCGCCCCCTCTTGAAACACGTTCGGTCGTAGTATACATCTCCTTCATCCCCACAGGCCATGTTCCTTTGTTCATCCAATGAGTAGAATCATGCATAGCCGTTGAAATCATGATAATCCTCCCATGTTCCTTATCCATGCTCTGTAATATCAATAGTACAAACAAGAAATTTGCGAGGTAGTTGACCGCAAAATGGCTTTCAAATCCATCTCCCGTGGATTTCGTTCCATCAACATGCTGAACTGCTGCACTTAGAACGAGGGCCCGTATTCGAGGGACATGCCCTGTTGCCACACGCTGATTGAGAGTTCGAGCGGATGAGCGAATGCTGTCCAGCGAGATGAGGTCGAGGGGAAACAACTCGTGCTTATGTAAAGCAGACGCTTCTTCGAGTATTCGATGAATATTGCTGGCTCCTTCGGGATTTCTCACGGTGAAAATTCCATAACATTCAGCTCCATGGGATGAACGAAGGAGTTCAGTCACGAACGCCGTGCCAAGACCCCCGTTGGCGCCTGTGATGAGAATGCTACCTCCTGACATTGCCAAATAGGCGTGAGAATATAGTCTAAATAGGTACTATAGCGTTATTAGTGAAATTCCGCAACTTAAGAGAGATTGTCGTTAGTTGAACACTATATTGAATCTCTGGTGATTCGGATGTGTTGTTTGCTCGGGACCGAGCATCGGGTTGCTCCCGAAACTAGATAAAATTATACAAGGGCACAACAATACTTGCCGATACAGACCGTCAGCTCTCCTCTCTAGAGGAAACTGGGGTGTTCCATTTGATCAAAGCATTTCCAGCATATTCTGACTGCTATATGTTGATAAGAATTCGGATGTGTAATTACTCCTCCAAAACTGGCGTGGTGTTTCTAATGATGCGGATATGGCTTATTAGCGATTCGGACGACGATTCAATCTCCTGGGAGATGGTTGTGATGCAGGACCGCAAGGCCGGATGCAGGTGCCAGAGCTCAAAAATAGAGTACAAAGTCTACCAATTCCATTCCTCAGTCAGTCTTCCGGTAAAAGTCCCAAGACGATTCCAGAACCAAGGACCTAGATTTCGGAAGTTCGAGAAGAGGACTCAAGTAGGCGTATATTTTTTGGGCCTTGTGAAACACCTGCATTGCTCCCAATATGTACAGACACGCCCCTCTCAATTGCTCCTCTCCCCGCCCTTCGCTGCCCTCAATTCGTCCATCTTCTTGACCCGCTGCTTGAATTCTAGATATTGGCATTTCTCGTAACTGTGTCTCTCTGTCTGCAAAGCACCAATTGATCAGAAAGGACAGTATGCTGGGGGATATCGGGCGTGTGTAGGTCACGATTCAATTGTGGCTTAAACATACCTCGCACTTCCAGGGCAAGTAAAAGGTTTCGAATCGACATCGATTGAGGGGAATGAGGAGATTCGCACAGCTGTCGCGGTATTGTATTGGGAGTTTGGCTTCGGACATTGCTTCTCGTGTCGCAGCTACATAATTTGATTAGCAGAGCACATCGGGAGAATAATCGCGGTACTTACGAGTAGAGCTTGCGTCGCCGAGCCCTACGGCGGATTTTATGGTTTCGGTGCCAGTCATGATGGGCGTTTGGGGTGTTGTAGAAGCTCTATTGCGGAGCAATGTCGTTGATGCTGCCGAAAGTTCATGGTCACGTGTCAAGATAGATGGGATTACATAAGCCAACGGCCGCAAACTTCCTTTCTCGCGAACGACCTCTTGAAAGACTTCTCTCTGTCGGCATTTCCTTCTACAACTTTCACAGCGCGCTCTCCAAGCTTCATTCTGGCTTCCGTCTTCCTGTTCTACAGCTGCTGGGGATCAAGGGTTCATCAGTACCCGCTCCCCCACAACCTCAGTTCTAAGGCTTAATGTCATCATTAATTCTGCGTCGATTCTGGCCTGATCAATGGGCCTGAACTACATCTAGTTTATAATGCCTTTCAAACGCATTTCTTTCGCCTTCGGGCATATGGTCACTTTGAAAATATACAGAGAAGATTAGCATGGCCCCTGTACTAAGGATGACACGCAATCTCAAAGAGAAGCTACAGCTTTTTTTGTCGATTTCTCATTAGAATTAGCACATTTTGCCTCTTTGAATAGATCTCGCTTCACGATTATTTGTCTTGGCAGTGTTCACTTGGTCTTGCCGAAGAAGACCCATATCTCTCCTGTCAATGACATTGATCGTGCGATCTAGTTTCGGTATTCATTAAAAAATTGCTCTAAATACCAACTAGCGCTTGATCATGAACAAGCGTTTTGGGGGGGGGAGGTATTCCTTATTTTGTAACATCTATTAATAGTCAGCATGATGTAGTAGATACGCAATGGAAGCCTCTGATCGTGTGTTAGCGGTGTTATTCACAAGTTTTACTCCGTCTCATATGGTATATGACAGTAGTTCAACCCCTTAGAATTTTTGGAAGAAACTTGAGAGATTTTTCCTGCTCCCTATTCCCTCAGGAGGAAGAGTATTACAAGTCATATGGCCTCACGGTGCATGGTGATAAGGCTATGTAATGACATTCTATTCCTCTATCTACATACTCTTAGGGCACTGCACTCTCACATGCTTGCAATATGATTACAAGCTTGGTCGACTTCAATATCTCTGTTGCCCGCGCATTCCTTGTCTATGTCGAGTTGCGGCGTCGTTCTTGATGAAGGATTTCGAACCAATCCGGTCTATCGATATCATTTGCCTTATTCTCAATCTCCAGCATCGTTGGGAAGGAACTTCTACAGATTGGACACGAGCCACAATCGTGTTGGGCGTTCTGTATATCGAAAATGCGAAAGAGACATGCTCGTCCGAAAATATGTCCGCACGGCGTTCTGCAAGGCAGTTCTAGCTCCTCGGGACAATTTGTTGCTACTTCCTCAGTAGTTGTTTGCTCCTTTGGGAACTCAACCATACAGATTGGACATTGGCAGTCCTGTTCTACAGTGTGATTGAGAGAGGAAACATCGACGCTATCCACAAGCATGTTGAATCGTGCAACTCTGAACTCCTTCATCCTAGACTCTTGGAGATCAATGTAAGACTTCACGAGCGAGTACTGGATTTGTGACATGATGGCTATGATCAAGACTCCAGGCTGTGGTTGTCCGTTTCGAATGCGCAGCTGCCATTCTATTCTCATGTTTTCCTCCATTTCATGCAACCATTTGATATCCTCAGTGGTTGTCAAAGCCTCCAATTGACGTGGGAGGCCAGCTGCCATCGGTGACAACGCGCCGAGTGAACTATCCCCAAAAAAGATGTGAGGGTTATCCTGTATTCTCTTCCATACATTTTCGACCTTCGATGCATCTTCCATCGAGAGGGACCGAGTAACTTCAGCTTGGTATTGTGAGTGTACTGGATGAAGTGAGCAAGCCTCGCATTTTCCTTTCCATATTAGTATCATTTTTTCAACTCCACATTCTCCTGGAGCGAAGACTTCAGAACAATGTCTGCCACGGAAGGCTTTGCTTAGGTGCTGACAGTCGATGTAGTGAACTCTGAAAAGGTTACACATAGTGGGCGACGTTTTCGGTCTGATATGATCTTTGTTGTGCCGTCGAAGTTGATTTCGGAAGTTTGTAAGAAAGGGGTTGAGGCACGACTTTGTCCGGAGATGGAGAGTTTCGTAAAGAAGGAAGTTATGCTGGATTCTTTAGAGAAGATAAGTTCATAGTGCATCTCTTGAACAGTAGGAAATACAGGCTGTCTTGGGTCTTCGTGTCGTTCACCATGTGGTCCTGTTCTCAGCCGAGCATGTCTGCTTCACATTTGCTTTAGGGAAGCAGCGAAAACGACTACTTGTGAATATACATGGTGTAAGTGTATATTCGAATCAAAGGTTGTCGAACCCCAGACTACAACCTCCTGGTTCTCTGTATAAGGAACACCTGTCTATGCAGCCGCTTTCGCAAATATCAACCTTCGAGTCCATGTCTTCTAAATATTTTTATTTTAATCGCCTTGCCGTTTACTGATTCTCAACAAGTACATTCCTTCATGCTGGCATCTTTGAGGTGGTTAGCTGGGATTCACCCCAAGGCTCACAGGCATACTTCGTGATAGACCACTGGAGCTTGACCATGCGAGGAGGAAACCGGATATGATCTTGTGCTTATTTCGTAAGGAATTATGGGAGGTGTATCATGGCGAAGCGCTATGCCAGCTTCCAGCTCTGCAATTGTTGAGAGTTCGGTTGTATTTTCTACCAAAGATAGCTCTAGCCCCAATGTTCTTACCATGATGTGTTGTTAACATAGATCTCTGACGTATTTGCCTTGAGGCATATAAGACAGCCGGCCCACACATTACAAGGAGTGCTAGTAAAGCAATTATTGTTTCAGGAGATAACATTTTGAAGTGGTCGCTTCTAGATTTGCTGAATCTAATGAAAGTTAGGAAGATAATCGCATTATATTTGACATGCATAAGTCGAAATCGAGTTTGTCGAAAGACGGATGGGAAACTCGTACTCAAATAGGGGTAGGGTTTTGTAACCCGAAAGCCATGCCACATCTATACGGAGGTATCTATTAATACTGAACTACGCTTGGGCCACCGCGTCGCTTTCGCGTAAAGAATTAAACGAGTCACGTGGGTGGCAAGTCGCGCTCCCCTACCCTCCCTCACGCGCCGCAAATTCCTTTCTTCCTCTCCTCAACACCTTGTAACTATGGACTCTTCTCCGCGACACTATTGTACGGGCTATAGGTAATACTTTCCGCGTGACGGGTTTCCTCTAAATTTAAATGGCGCGTATCGGACATGTTTACGGTATTGTAAAGGGCGACCTGGCTGCGAACCAAAAAGAACCTTTGGGGTTGTAAAACTGCCTTTCGAACAAAACAACAAAACTACCCCTTTTTATCCTGCGCCTAGTCACGTGTCTCGATCACATGACCAGGTTTCCCCAACACAGTATAGCGTTCTCTAGTGTATTTACGTTTTAAACTATAATAATCACATGACTTACGGATACTTACGACGGACCTAGATCTACGGAGACTTACCTATACCCCATAAAATCAGTTTTCCACCCGTAAAAGAAGGTAAGCCTAATCCGGCCTAGGTAGGCAATACATATGATTTCGCCTTGCGAGATCCAGGTAAAAAAGTTATAATTTTAGCGAAGCGGCCTGGATCTCGTTAAGAATAGTCATCCTAATTAACATATATCACAAGTTACATTAACCCCCGTCCAAGTCACACACCCTTCAAATTACTGGTCTCCTGTTAGGGTTCTAAGTACTACGTAAAAGCTGCCAATTGGCACGTTCATGCCTCAGGCACCAATGCCCTTTTCTCTCTTGGGGTCGACCCAACCCTTTTCAGCTCCAACTAAAATCAGCATATTAACAGACCTCCAACTTCCCTAGTTGGTAGTCAACCTCCTCTCTTCTTACAACCATAAACTCCACTTCGCTGCGAGGCGCGGTGCGGTTCTATTTTACTACCGTAGTGTTGCCACCCAAAGCCATGCCACAGTACTGTCCTCTGATGCTGTACTTGTAGGCGAATTATCGACGAGGGAAATGTGGTTAGAGGAAAGGGTTAGAGGCAGCCCGATCCGCATTAGATTTATTGTACACTCCAGTGAGTTTGTACAGTGGTGTTCGACCGTCGATATGGCAGCGCAACAAAGTCAACGACGGCTGGCGTCGACCACAGAGCATGTTCCTCTAGTTTGAAAGATTGCGCGGTATATCTGCTCAGGGAGTGTAACCGGCCCCCTTATGTAAGGTTACGAGAGAAAGTAGGGTTGCGATATTAGACCTCCGTGAATAATATCCTTCGCATTCAGGGGGTCACTCCTTCACTACTTTCAATACAGAACAGATAAAGTCACAAATGCCACAAAAGCTGTCGTGAGAGTATCAAAGAGACCCTAAAATATTCAGCATTTAATTCGATAATTTCCAGTATGTTTTTCGCCATTGAACTAATTTTCTAATTATAATATTTTAGTATATTAAACCGGGAAAAGACAAGAATACTCCACACAAAATTTCAAACAGGATTCAAATACTCATATATCTTTTAGCCCTTTGGAATACTGACACAGTTTGCTTTTCAGGACTAGAATACACAAATTGAGTATCCTAGTCCCAAAACGTAAAGATCTCTCGACTCAAATACTTAATGTGATTATTCTGGTGCTGAAAAGTTTCGTAACAAGGACTCGGATACTCATAACGTGAGTATTACTAAAGAGTCAAAAGACATTATATATAATATACTCGGTTCGTCTCGTGATATGAGCATTGCCATATACTCGGGATAAGCAAAACGGCTTCCTAAGGAAAATAGCTTGTTTCGATAATAGCTTCGGATATAATTTTATACTAGAATCACTATACTAAAATCATACTAAATTCTAACATTTATTAAGGAATAAGTGTAATATATCCGACGCCATCGCCGAAACAAGATGTTTTCCTGCGGACGCCGTTTTACTTATCCCGGGCATATGACATGGCGTACTACTTATATCACGGGTCGAACCGAGGATTAAGCTGAGGATATTTATTAAAAGAAATAAATAAACGGCTTCCTGTTTCGGCGATAGGATCAGATAGAATACACATGTAGGAATCCATTGAATTTAACTCTTCCTTACCAAATGTCAGGAGATTTAGCCTGTTTTTAGTAGAGTGGTTCTAGTATAAAATTACACCCAAAGCTATCGTCGAAACAAGCCATTTTACTTATCCCAATCTCGCCTTCCGCACACGAGCAGGAGAATGAATCCCAGGTGCTATACAACGCCCGCCGCAGAGCGCTTTCTTCGGTTTACTCGTCCGGATCTCCCCCTGGAGTGGAGATATGGCTTTGGTTGATATGATACAGGAGGCGTGTGGTACCTCGAGACGACCGAATCTTCACGCTCTCCTCTCCAATCGAATATGTTTCTCAACAAGCTCACCCTTCAAGAACCCCCTCCCCATCAACTAGGAATCCACGCTATTAATCTATGAATTGAAGATGGGAAGCGAGTCAATCCACCTACCTACCTACCTCCGCGACCTACCGGTAGTGCAGAAGGAGCAAGTACTCGTTCTTGAGATGAGATGGTGACTCGGCTACCCTTACGACTTACGAGTTACCACGACCCTGCCCCAATGACCGACCTTGCGATGCTGGCGACGGCTCACTTGGACTTTCCGAACCGCTCAACTCCAGGAACGGGACACTTTTCCGCTGGAAGGCGGGAAGAGTCGCCGTTGCCTTGAAACCGATGGACAATGAATATTGTTAGTCTCGCCCGTCCCGTTGACCTGGAGGCAAAACTCTACTCCTCGGCTGTCAGTACCGATATTTTCAACTCTTCTTTTCGAACATACTTTTGCTTTGGAACTGAGTAATCCCAGTCTGGGTTTCGAGACGACCTACGAATCAAGATACCTCCCGCGGATACTCTGTTCGAGGCTGTTTGTAATTTCATCTCTTCATTCAACCACGCTATGTAAGTTGTAACCTCTGTTTAATCTACCAAAAACGCCTCAGCAAATCGACGCTCAGAAATGGCGAAGATCAGCCATCTAACCCCGCAACGCTATATTTACATCAGTATGTCTTGAAAGCTCCCCCAAGATCCCACCAGAAGATGGCAACCGCTAACTTGAAACCAGTTTGTCTGTACTAGGCCGTCCTTCGCTACTTCGTACACTACTCCGCGAGCTCAATCCCGTCCCCTTCCTCTCACTCACAGCAGTTTTCCACCGCCTCGCATCACGGCCCGCAACACCCTCGCCGTCTAAACCAAGCACTTCTCGCAGTTCGGGGATTTCGGCATGATCTCGAGTCGTGCGCATGCGGTGACACCACGTAACTCGCTTCTCTTCGATGTAACCACCACGTCCAACATCACCATTCGGGTCGCTTTCCCCCAACTGCTTCCCCTCATCATTTCCCACGGCTGGACTCGCGATGGGCGTTGCCATGTTCACAGGCTCAAACATGAATTCGCCGCCGACTTGATGGTATCCGCCGCCTCTTAGGGCCTTCCCGCTCTTGATCATCTTGATGCTTTGCACGAAGGCGCTGGTCATGAGGGAGACGAGGGCTTGTCGCTGGTATTCGGGGCGGGGGCCGAGACTAAGAGTCTTGAGCATGCCGAGGGAGTTGTAGAGGTTCTTGGTGGGGTCGGCGTAGCAGGGGAATGGGCATTGGGTTTCGCGAATCCACATGGGGATGAGGGAGGGGTCGCCGCAACCGACGATGGCGATGAAGGTCGGTGTGGGGAGTTGGAGGAGTTCGGTGGGAGTTATGGATTTGGCGAGCGTGCGGACGAATTCTTGACAGTTCTGGAGAAGGAGAGGTCAGTGTTGGTTCTGGGGACTGATCGCCAGAGAGGAGAGGGATTGAGGCTCACGTGCCCCACAGAAGAAATGGCGGATGAAGATGACTAGGACTCTGCGCGCGACATTGGGTCCGTTGTACAAGTCCTTGAATGGCACAGTCTTGCCATCTTTGTCTAGCAACACCAAGCCCTCGACGGTGTGGAGTAACTCTTCCGATGGGATCTTGTCATTGGTGTCAACCTCCCCAGCGAACTCCTCGTTGCTGTCAACACTATCGACGGTGTGATGCTCGAGGGAATCATCTGTCTCGGAGGACACTTTCACTGGCATCTCTGGAGCACTCCTGGTCTGCTTCGCACGAATTTGGTCCATTGTGGTGGTGCTGATTGCTGGGGTTGAGGTTGAGGTCGGGGTTGCGCCAGTCGAGGTGAGTGAAGGCACTGCCATGGGGAGCAATTGAATCTTCGACACTACGCGCTTATGAATGGCCTTGTCTATGGGCACTTTGGGAGGGGTCTCTGCGGTCAAAGAACGATGATCCGAAAGCTGGGATGAAAGGAGAGGATGAAAGAGGTCGTTGATAGTCCGAAAGGGTGTTGTTCAAGGTGCGCGCTAAACGCCAACCTGGATCCCGACGGCTCATCATTCTGCTAGGCAGTTCCAAGGTCGGGATGGGATTGGCAGCCGTCATGATGTGGGAGGCCAATTGCCAACATCAATCTCACGACCGAGACTGGCGGTGTTTTGGTGGTGGCATAGGTGTGTCGACTCTTGGTTTCAGATGGAGTTTGAAGGCGAGTTTGAAGGAGCTGCGTAGGTGGCTCTCGTCATTCCGCCGTCACATCCCACCAAAGGAAGCGCGTCATGATGACTAAGGTCATAAGGGAGAATTCGTACCTTCTGATTGGTGGAGTTCTCTCGCTTCCCTGCTCGCCTCCCAGCTCGCACCTCCTTTCCCTCGCTTCCCCTCGCTTCAACGCAACCTTAAGATAATGAAGCATTTCGACGCAAGCAATGGATCGCGTCGACTGTTCTTTTTGCCGTTTGGTCCGACCATGTCCTGTTGTGCTTGTGCGCTGTATGCTCGCATACTCTCATGTTCACGTTCATGTGCATGTTCTCGAACGTGGGCAAATTGCGGCTGCATGTGGGGAAGTACCACAGTTGAGGTGTTGGCTTGCTCAGCTGAATGCATTGCTGCCTGTCGAAGTGTCTACGTACTTCGTAAGCTTATACTCGGAGTGCCGGGCATGCTTGCTTTTCGAAGCACTTTCGTCGTCGAGTGTTTCCCTCGGCCGTACTCCACTCGCGCATCGCAACTACGAATTGATCATGTCGCAACAAGACAGCGTCCTCTCCATCACCGCAAGCATCACAGGCATTCTGACCTTCGTCGGAGCCGTCCTCGCTGGTTTCTATGCTCGCGCGGTCACCCTCCGGAACGCCATCGACACTCAAGCAGAGGTGGCGAGCGCGTTGGAGAAGGTCATGGCACTAGAGACAGAAACCGACATGTGGAACAACGCATACCTCGCCTCTGAGATTCGTCACCCCAATAGGAAGTATGGAAATGGCGATTTTAAGTATTTCAACGGGCTCTATAGGCTATCCCTTGATCGGATGCGTGAGATGGATCGAGACCTGAGGCAGAGCGCGGCACTTGTGACGGGCGGAAACAGCTACCACAAGATCTCTCGAGTCAAGTCGGCGACGATCTGGATGGCGAATCGCAATCGCATCCATCGAGACATCGATGTACGGAAGCAGGAGGGCGATAGGATTTTCCAGGTGCAACTGGCGATATTGTCCGCGTCAGTACTCTCCTCTCCTTCTCACGCATCATCTGTCGTGTCTCGTGTGCTCCGATGAGCATCCGATGGACGTTGTTGATACGGATCTCTAGAAAACTCGACGAACTGTCGTACCATCAGAAGCACCACAACGCCACTTGCACCGGAGTCACAGAAGACATCGCCAGTCTGCAGAGGTATTTATCATCCCTTTTAAGTTGGCCATGCCACCAGGGTGCGAGCGGACCCAGCAGCAATCCCATGCATATGTACGGGAGAGGATACCCATATCACTATTGCTGACCAGCCGTCAATACTTCCAGCCTCGTACAAACCAACCGCATGCGATGTGGGCCATATGGCTCCAATGAATGGTCTCCTCGAACGCCTTGCGCGGAGCTTGCTCCAGCCATCGCCCCAGTCGGGGTGCCAATCGAGGCTGAAATATCCGAAATATCGAAGTCATCTTTTACCCCTGGTATCAACGAGGTTCAGCCCCCTTTAAGGACGGTCTGTTAGCGAGATCCCGTGCCTATGGCTCCCCCCAAGATCATCCCAAGGACCCAAGGCTCGGTCCTTCACCCGCTTACGGAGTACATACACTGACAAGTAATACGACTAGACTGTTGGAGACGCCTCGTACGTTCGTAGCTACTCGTCACACCAACAGGCAACTTCCGTATGACAGCAAAGGAGCCAAGAATGCACCGCTGCATCACCCCTTTTCGGAATCGCCTCGTCCACTCAGATCGACGCGACGAAGCACAACCCCACGTCTTGGTGGTCGACACAGGCTGACGGTCAGACAGCAGCATCCAGGTCGCTCTGAAAGTTCCGAACAATAAATTTCCCTGCCGCGGATCCACGCACTTCCCAGGTCACTGGGAACCTGAGCTACAAGTTGTACTGTACTTATCGAGATGGCCGTCCGCCGAGACATGTCTTTTGGATCCAAGGTTATTGAAAGCCGAGCCACATGGGCATCGATGAAAAGCCAATTGACCTTGACAACTCATCAGGTTAGCAACGGGTGGCTGAAGGTGGAAGAAGAAAATCATATCCCCCGAACATTCGGTAGCCTTCTTGATCCGGATTTGTTTTGAGCTCTTTGTTTGGCTCGAGTAGCCTCGCTGTTTGCGAACACCCCTTTTGAGCGATCTTCATCTCTTTGGAGCCGTGTCTCAGAAAACCTATATGGGACTTGCCGAACTTGAGATTGCGAAGAAAAGGAACGGCATAGCCGCATAGGAACGAACATCTTCTGCAGCTTTGAGCTCACAAGCTCACAAAGCAAGGCCGATATTCCGAATTGTTTCCCAAGTTTCAGCTCCACCATCGCTCAAGACCGCTGTCGTTCCCCACAATCGGTTTGTGCCCGCATTGCGGATCTTTTTTTTTTTAAGGATTCTTTGAAATCGGCACTCTTTCAACATCAACGGATTGGCCTTGAGAAGGCTTTAATATTTTAATTCTCGGTGCACGGAACTGAGGACCGAATCAATGCCGCGATTCTCGTGGGTCTCGAACGCTGTGCAGGCCTTGTGAGTCCATGCTGGGGAGCCTTTGACGAACCATGTTAATCGTTCTCCAGATCAATTGAAGCTCGAAGAGAACCTGGACCACGAAGTCTCGAAGAGAAGGTCGATCGCGAGTTTCGAAAAGCAAGCTCAAATAGAATTGGAGCGCCCACGAGCAATGGTAATCGAAGACCGTCGGTGGTTCGAATGGCCTCGGCCGGAGGTTCAGTCCATGGATCCAATTCGGACAAGAGTAGTGGTCGGTCATTTCGGGTTGATTCTGTGATTGATGGGTGGGACGAGGAGCTGAAGGAAGATTCCGAGGATGCATCAGTTCAATCCAACACGAGGTCGTTCACCAAACGACCCGGTATCATCCACAACCTCAGCAGCACTTCGACCGTGGTACTAGACGACCAAAGACCCTCGCCAGCCCACCTCTCCAACTCGACCACGATTTTCGAGGATCCTCGAAAAATCCCCATCACAATCGTGCTCACGGCACCTGATGGGGAATATCCTCTGAGGTTCCCACCGGCGCCGTCACCTAAAGTCAAACAAAGCTCCAGTCCCTTCAATGCGCTGCGAAACATTCGCGCGACGAACACTCCTCGACCCCCAGTGATGCCACTCTCCGATGCATCTACCGCAAACCTTTCCAGACTTCCCATGCGACGGATGGACGAGACTCGACTGATGCCGCCAAGTGGGCATGATCTCGATGCTAGACGGGCCAGGAAAGCACAGGAATTCCACGAAATCAGAACCTTCATGATCCAATTCATGAACATGAAAGGTCATGCCTTGCCAGGAAAACTGCGTTCGAAGATGATGGACCTGTACGGAATTCAAGATCATGATCTACTCCCCGAGAAAGTGGCCAGGTTTGCCGAGGAGGGCGCCATTGATATAGAAGGTGATGCCACGGCCTTTGATGGAGTTGACAATCACCGAGAGCAATTGCGAATCCTAGAAACCGCATTCCGAAGTCAGATTCCACATATCACACCTAAAAAGGCCGACATGCCCAAGCCAGCCGTCTGCCAATTGCCCTCGCCCATAGAACGGCGCGTTGCGAGACGACCACAAACTGCGACGGAGACGACCAAGAAACCCCTTACCGCCGATGAGGAGGATATCCACATGGCATGGGTTGGCCCATTGATCGCGGTGGCCCCTCCTGAAATCGCCTTCCCGACGATCCCTCTCCAGAAAATGTCCTCGTCTCCAAGCATCCGTGGGAATTCACCGACTTCCCTCGACCTCCACGACTCTCTTGCCTCGAGCGTTTCCGTCAATACCGTCCACTCGGCGACGTCCGTCAATACCTGGGGGACGACCACCACCGACTCCACGGCCAGCTTCACAAAGCGCGTCGATCACCACACGAGAACGAAACGCAACAAGATCATCGCCGGGGCGTTCAGCGCCGTCCGAGAAAGCATGGCTTGGAGGAAGAGCTCCAAAGTGGTGGCGTCGACCTAGATCCATTCCGCGCCTCTTCAACCGAAGTTTCCCACGGAGGCATTTCCGGGCGTCCATCTTTCTCCTCCGTTCGTTGTCCCTTTCCTTCTTTCGGCGTTTAGTTAAGACATCGGGCCACACGTTCAAGGGCCTTTGCATATGATTTGGCGTTTCTGAGTTACTGGAGAGAACAACACTATTGAGTGGAGCATTGTCGCTTTTCCTTGTTTCTCTTTTGATCGACCCTCGCGAAGATCCTTCAGGGGCTGAATGCAGAACGGGGGTTCAGAATTCCGGGACCCTGCTCCAGTTTTCCCCCCACGGCGATCACCATGAGATTATCATCATTATACACATCTCCTTTGTCCTTTCTTGCCAGATGAAAGTGGTTTAGCGTGGTGTTCTGGGGCTTCTTCTTATTGAAAAGAATGCGGGATGTGCCTGGCTGGATCTCGGTGCGAGGGGGGGTCTAGGCGATGGGGGTTGTTTACAGGTATATACTACATACGCTCACACACATTCGCTCGCTATATGATATGGAGAGGGATAAGGCCGAAGAGCAGGAGGGAAGGTAGACGACAGGTAGTCAAGACAATAGTAATTCTTGACGCTTCCCAACTCGGTTTTCTTGTGCCTGCTTGCCTCCAACTCCACAGCCATCGCCCGCATCGCCGAGGCCGTACGTTACGAATACCTTTTCACACGCCAACCTCTTGTGAATGGCAATGGCTCGCGTCGCTCGTCCGCCGTGAAGCCGCGGCCGCAGACCCGCCTCGACGAGTCGAAGAGGGCGTGCATGGTCATCGCATACATACAGCCCTGAGTATCGCATGGCACGTCTGGATCCGCGGAGACCTCCGAGCACGGGTTGAAGAAATAGGGGCGCATCCAAAGAGCATCTAGACTCCTGCGCCCAAGAGTGACGATGCGTGGATCGGGTGTGCACAAGCGTTGCAAGAGGCCACACTAGGTACGTGACTCCCAGCTTGCGAAGTTGTGCTCCATCTGCACATCACAGTGCTTGTCGCGAGAACAAAGGGGGGGGGGAGGGGGGGTTGCTACTACGACCTCCGTACTACGTATACATTATACAACCCTCGTACTACGTATACATTATACAACCCTAGGGCGAAATAAATGTAAAATGACGCCATAGGATTTACCCAACAGGAGGCCGGAGCGAGCCATCCTGACCAAGTGACTGGACCGCCCCCTGGGGCTTCGACTGAATTTACACTCGCCTAGCGTTGATCCCCTTGCATGCATCGTTCAGCGACGACATCGCAGCCGTCAGCCTCAGGATATGTTGTCCCGAAGTCAACCAACAGGCCAACTTAATAACAAAAGGCGGCCCCGGAGCTGTCATCAGCGTGGGCACCGACGGGAAAACAGAACGGCCCAAGCCCACACGCCGTGGGCCGCTTCGAGGTTGGGTTGGACGGGCGCGACGATTCGAGTACTTCAGTATGCGTGCCACATAACAGGAGTAGGAGGTCACTTAAAAGAGAATCAGACCTCGGCAACCCAGGTTGCCCGAGGGCGGAATACATCGGTGCTCTTCCGCTATTTGTACTCCTATCCTAGTACTGCTACTACTACAACTACTACAACTACTACAACTACTACAACTACTACAACTACTACAACTACTACAACTACTACAACTACTACAACTACTACAACTACTACAACTAC
>MU251528.1:49909-72617 GCA_019669835.1 Amylocarpus encephaloides
CTACGGTAGCTTAGCTTACTGCAACCAGCTCGTGCGAACCCCGATTCTGCCGGGGACACTAAAGGCCGATCAATGTCCAACTATAATCCTCCTTGAACATCTGAACCAGTGCGCCTTCGGTCAATGCGAACTCAACAGCTTCCTCATTAAGTGGGTCTCGTTCCTTTGAACTCCAGAGCTCTTCGCTGGGAGAGGGCTGGGGAGGCTCCTCCTGTGATGGCTGTATTCTTTATAGCATGATGATCAAGGGAAGATAAGTTAAGTGTGGTCCTTACCTCGGCGGAACTCAACTCGGGGTACGGAGTAAATGTCTCCCTTATATCTATACCCCCCCTCAATTCCCGGCACCACGTGCAGGAGGGTATAGCGGTCACGTGATGACTCCCCACGGCTAACTCGGAGTTAAGTCAGCGGGGCGAAAGAAATGTAAAAGGACGCCATATGAATTAAACAATCGGAGGCCGAAAAGAGGTATCCTGACCACCTTTGGAGACATGACCGTAATCACCTTTATTTCCCCCGGTAGGCTGCGGTAACCGCGCGATTACAGCAGCGTGGACGCAACTCACCTCGGCTCAGAGCAGTCTCAACACATGGGGCAAACCCTGACCGCCCTGCCCGGGGGAGGAGTACTTGTAAGACGACTTGCGTCGGGTTGAGGAGCCTATGATAGGTATTTGTAACGGGTGGCTCTGTAGATAGTGCTTTCCTCTCCTCTCCTCTCCCCTTCGAATCAGTCGATCAAATTCTGGCCTCAACGAGTATGGATGAGATGTACGTGAAAAGCAGTGCCGTGCGTGCCATAAGTCTCAATCCAATATCAACCCACTGAGTACCCATGACGCGACACTCGACAATCCGTTAAGTCCTCCTCCTTACCATAAACCATGTCCTTGCCCCTCCGCAGAATGAAGGGCACATGCCCTCCTACGGGGATGTATGCATCGTCCATCGGCCTCGTACTCGCCGGACCGTGTCCGGGGCGTCCTTCTATAAGACGTCCGGGTCCCTGATGTTGATGCGCTTTAGCAGGATTGGCTTGACGGCTGTAGGAGATCCCCAGGCGGACGACAACCCCTTTCACGTCTCCGTGTCTCCCCCTCGGCCGAGTCGACGACTGCAGTTGATATCACCTTGCCATCCCCCGGAGGTAGCGGCACGACTCGAATCCGGCTTATTCGTAGGGGCGGGCGCTACAGTCCCAGGGAGCCTTGGGGAGAGTGCAATGTGAAGTAGCCTGAGGAAAAGGGGGCTTGTACTGCAAAGCGCAGGGGAAACAGACCGCAGCGAGATCGAGACCAGAACGATGAAGGGAGTTGTGGAGCGAGTGGCCGCTCAAAGCCCGCCTTGTTGCAAGTGTCAGCCCGATGGAAATTTCCGGGTTCGTGGAACGCAAATGTCGGACCAACCTAGTTTCGAACTCTAGAAGTACCTTTCATGCGGAGCTGGGTAGAAAGGGGGAGCGGTGCGGATTTCTCGACAGGAAACTAGATGCTCATGTACATACGGATAGCGTTTGGGGTGTAGAACAGCGAGGAGGAAGTTGGGAGGAAGAGAGAATGAGACTGGGTTGAAATAAGGCAGGGCGTGAAGGCAGGGTGAGAGTGAAGAAGTGATTGTGAGGGAAGTCGTGGGATTTCGTACGTGGCGGGAAGTACTGCACTTGAACAATTCCTGGCCCACCGCCACCAGAACCGTTCCGGTTTTCATACTTGAGATATCAATTCACATAACGTGCAAGATGCCAAAACGTTGCAAGGGAATAGCGGCGTCAGCCATACTTCAATTCCACATCAATCCGTCTTCCCGTCTAAATACACAACTCATCCCGACTCATCTACAAACCCCCATCAACCCTTTACATCCCCGAGCAAGCAGCCCCTCTCCATTATCCCACCCAGCCAGCGAGGCAGCTAGAAAAGGAGTCCACCCCTCATCCTCAAAATAAAATCAAGACAAAGTAGCAGAACGAACACAAGAATTCCCTTCCTCCCAAATAATTTCCATACAAGAGCTCAGCCCATCCCAAGCCCATCCACCCGGGATCCTTTTGCTTCGGATAATAGTTAGAATTGTACAGATAAACCTCACAACCTTTCCTTCCCCAGCTTGGTGCTTGTCGGACAAGCCAGCGGTCCAAAAAAGAAGCGTGGATGTTCCTCCGGAACAACTTGTGTGACAAATGAGATATGATTTTGATTTCGCGCTGTGAAGCAGTCTTGCTCGAACTAATTTCTCTCAAACGTGTATAGTGCAGTCTATAGGATGATGGGGTATTTTCGAAAATAAAAAATAAAACAACCGAGTCGCGAGTGCAAGAGGTACCACATGATAAGCCCAATCCCGTCTATTCGAGTGGCTTACGACATGTCGTGGGTATGAAAAGGACCAATAAAAGCGAGGAAATGAGGAGTCCGAATGGAACATGATGATCATGACGCCGAATAAAGCCCTGAAGTGTACACGCTATCCCTCGGTCGAAAATCAGATGATGACAAATGAAACATTCAGCGGCAAGATGATCGTCACCACCGTCAGAATTCCCCAAAACACCGCGCAATGTAGAAGCAAAGAACTTTTCCTCCCTGTGATTTACATACTGACGAAACGATTGAGGCTTGTCTAGAATCGATTTTGTGCAGCAAAGATGCTGGCAGCTGCGGAGGCTGCCCACTCGTTCTCTTCGTAGTCGTAGGGTGGGGTCGAGGACTGCTTGTGAGAAGCCCTGGGAACTTTCGACGGGGTGACTTGGGAAGCACCATGACCAAAAAGTACCTGGTTACCGCTAGCGGAGGGTGAAGGGGTCGGGTAGGGATTCGCCAGGCCAAGATTACTGTTTGACTGTCGTAAAGGGCGAGTATCCGGCTGAATTGAGTTCCTATCCAACCTCTTCATAGCCTTGTGGGTGGAAGTCAATGCCTCATCAAGCAATTCATCCTCCTCGTCGGGTGTCTCGTATTGGCGACCTCCCGGGGCTGGGACCTGTGAGCGCCGCGTCCTGCTCGAGACCGGTCCAACTGCACGGAGATTATCGACAGACCGTGGTTGCTGATGGGGCAGCGAATGGTGGCGCTTCAGCACACCACTGGGGTTGACCACATGATTTGGTGGAGTTGGACCTGATGCGTCCAGATTTTGCTGCACGTTCCGAAGGGCTTTGTCGAGAGCCTCATACGTATCGACCTTTGGAACCGGACTTGGTGCCTGGGCCTGGTCGAGAACCATGGATGATCGGTTGCTAGCCCATGGCCCACAACCTGCCTGAGCCTCAAGATCCATGGATTTGGGCGAGATTGGGGTTTGAGACTGGCGTCCTGAAAACCTCCGCGCTCGCTTCCGAAGATGTGAGAAAAAGCTTTCCTTCTGACCGTTTGGAGGCGACGCAAGACCGGAATTGCCATTCAATGCCATCTCCGCCTGTTGTCGATGGATGTCGGCATAATGATTCCCGTTTGAGGCCACGGATAGTTGCCGTCCAATCTTCTTGGCAACCCTCTCGTCCATGTTTGCCGGTCGTTGCCCAGCAGCATACGCATCGCTGTAGGATGGCGTCCTACTGCTTGCTTGGGCAGTGACGGCATCCGATAAAGGAGAGATTGGTTTGATGGTTGGCAGAATTGGCATTGGTGCAGCATGCGATGGGCCATTATTCCACGTGGACCTCTTGCTTGGGTTTGGTCGATTTTTGGCCACTGGGATATCTGTCACGGCGTGCACCGGCGCGACCTGCTCTTTCCCAGCCGCTGGGGTTGTTCCCGATGTGCTCTCGGACCGGCCGATCAGAGATTTTCTAAACCAGGATTGCTTCGAAGATGAGGTAGGTGTGATTTCTGCTGAATCTTTCGATCCACGGTAGCTCAGGTCGGACTTTTGACGGCCCAGCATTCGTGACGCCGATGATTTTGGTCTTAATGGATCAACCGCATCGGCAAAGAATTCGTGTGCCATGGCTTGCGTTGATGTTGGCCTGCCCTTGGGATCCCACATCAGACACCAGGTTACGAAATTGCTCAGTGATGCCGGCCATTGGGGAGATAGAAGAATCGTATCCATGGAGTGAGGAGCCATCTTCGGGAACGAGAATCCAAGCTTGCTGGCCAACCGGGTTCCCTCTCTCCAATCCCCACCGCCCACTCTAGCACCAGACTTGTTGTACCAATTTCCTGGGCTTCCCATGATTTCACACACCCTCCATACTTGATCGACCTCATTTCCACCTGGGAACAAAGGTTTTAGCGTAGCGATTTCAACGGCCATGGCGCCGATGGCCCAGATGTCAACGGGTGCCGAGTATTCCCCAGCACGTAGCAAGACCTCAGGGGCACGGTACCATCTCGTAGAAACATAAGTCGTGTAGGGTAGTTTTGAATGTGTTTCTCTGGCGAGGCCAAAGTCGGCAATCTTCACGGTGTACGTCGGAGGGGTTGATGGAGGAGTCACCATGGCGGAGTATCGTCGGAAGGAGTTTCCAGAGTCGGTTTGTGCGGATGTTGAGACGAGAATATTCTCCGGCTTGATGTCGCGATGGAAGAAGTGATGAGCGTGGATGTGCTCCAGGCCTTGCATGATTTGGAACAAGATACTCTTCACACTTCCTACATCTAGACACTTGTGATCACGTGCCTTCATCAACTGGTAGAGGTTTCCATCCATATATTCCATGGCGATGTGAAGCTTTTTGGTAAAGGGGTCCAGGAAGATGTCGAGCGCAGGAACAAGATGTTGATGGTTCGGGAGGGTCCTTAAGAAGACCACCTCTCGAAGTTCCAAGCAAGGCGCGAGGGATTCGAAGTTCTTCTTCATGGTTTTGATGGCGATCTAAGCATCACAGGTCAGCCTTGAAGAACCGGTCCACCACAATTCCTCATGCTCACCACTGTACCGCGGCGAGCGACGCTGGCGCCGGCAGAGCGAACTCTTGCGAGCACTACGCTGCCAAAGCTTCCATCTCCGATATCCTTCAACACCTCAAAACGATCCTCCAAAGCCGTCCCAGTCGTGGTTTGTGTTGACGACCCCCGATGGGTCAGATCGTACGCTACCGTCATGGCGGATGGTTGGCAGGAGCCTTGACTGGTATCTGTTGGGGTATCGTGATAATTCGTGAGTTGTGACGCGGATGTTGCTCGACAGTGCAGACCTGTGAACGCGGTTAGGATCAAAGGCCAATCTCGCGATTTACCCAAGATGAGCTGATGAAGGCACACCGGCACACCAGCTCGCCAGATCACACAATCACCACGTACCTAATCTAGCACGTCGAAAGCTCTTCAAAAAGAGCTTGCCTCATCTACCGGTGCATGCAGGACGTTGAGAGACTTGAACGGGCAGACCAAATTTGGTGTTGCTGTGTCGCTGTGGCGCAGGGGTCGTGGTCGAAGTGGTTGATGTGTACAGACGAGGGGGAATTGGAATGTGGGAAGGGAGTTGGGTGAGATAATCGCGGTTGATTCGCGATGTAAATGATATCAATGAGTGCTTTCCCTCGAAAATCGGCGGGATTGAGGAATTGTGAATGGTGAATGGGTGAGAATGAAGAGCTTGAAGAGGTCGGAGTTCTTGGATCGAAAGCGAAAGGGACCTGAACGGGGACCGCGACCCACAAAAAGGTGCTACTAGTGTGGCAATAGGGGCTCGCCAGGACCGGACAGGTTGATGGATATCGGGGTTGTCGGCCTGAGCGTGTGGATCAGTCGGGGTTGATCCGAATCAGTTCGCAAGTGGTATGTATGTATGCGCTGTCTACGAAGGTACAAAAAGGACGTAGTAGTATGGAGCAGTGAGGTGCAGGAAGTGTCGTGAAGTGAGGTGAGGTGACGGTCGTCAGTGTACGAAGCACGCAGTGTGAGCGCGGCAGAAGAAGTGAGTGGGATGTCAACGTCGAGCATGGGAGGGAGCATGGGGAGGAGCATGGGAGCATGAAGCCATGAAGTTATTGTACAGTACGGTATGAACCGCTTGCTGACGAGTTAATCGCAGGCTTTCATCGAGGGGGGTTCGCCGTGTGAGGAGACACTGAGGGCTCTCCCTGTGTCCTGCGAACCGAGTGCTGACTCCTGAGAGCTGACTCCCGAGAAATGAGTCTGGGATGTTTCCAAGTTTGGCATGAATGGCAATCTCCCAGAGGCCAGTGCTAAGTTCTAACAGAGTAACACTGTCACAGTCCGCAGCCCGACACCAGAGACTGAGTGACGACCACTGACCACTGACCACTGACCAGCGACCACATACCCGAATGAGCACGAGGCAGTCTCAAATGGAAATCTCCAATCCGAGGAAATCCAAGGGAGGAGATCGAACCGGCGATGTCACGACCCCGTCGCGAGTTGGCGTTTGTTGTTGACCTTACTCGCTACGAGTGGCGGGCGACCGTGACGACCAAGATGACGAGAGGACGTTCGATCCATCCGCGATCCATCATCAATGGCACCAGCAGAAAACGAGTGATTGCAGCGAATCCCCGAATCCCACCACTCACGAGGTGACGAGGTTTGCAGCGCCGCCCAAGTCCCCACGACGTTTGTATGCGTTGGCAGTCTGCCTATGGCCCGCGGCTCTGGAACCGGTGGATGATTATTCACCAGCAGCACAAATTGTCGACCAGACAGAAGTCCAACCTTGATCTCCAACATAAAATCGCTCGTCCAACCGTCCAACGGGATCGCAGAGACATCATTGCTGAGCCAGTCGTCGATGATAGGCCCGACAGGGCCTCGAATGCGTTAAATGAAAAAGCAGATGCAACAATCTTTTATGGTTGGTCGCAATCCGTCCCATCCTCCAATGCGGCCACGTAAGCACGAATGGCGACGACGAGGACCTGATGCTATTCGCAAGAGGGCTGTGAAGCATGTCCAAAGTGCGACCAGAATAGAAGCTATATTTGGTGCATCTTAATCAATGCCCTCTACTTCGTATGCTCTTGGAAGTTGGATGGCGCCGCGGCAATGCGAATTTTCTGGAGACGGAGCCGATCATGCCCACGATTGTTTCAAGCCGGCCAAGCTCGCGGTCTATCAGATGAAAAGAACTTTCCCCATCGCGACTCGTCGCTCGTCACTCGCGAATCCGTCACTCGTAAGGTTCACGTCAATGCAACCTGCGTGGCAGCCTGCCAGCCTGAGAGTGATCCCGCCTACTTTGCGTTGGGGTGATTGGGGAGATATGCCGTCCATCTCCATCTTTTCGAGGAAGAGCGGAATGGTGGAATGGTGGAATGGAGCTTCCCGTAAACAAAGTCCAGCGCCATGCTGCGTATCGTGTAATTGTATCCTTCAGCGACATGCCCATTGCCCTCTTGGAAGTCAAGATACCCACCCCTTCGAGGCTTCGAGGCTTCGACGGGCTCCTCCGCTCTGAGCCTCTGATTCCTCCCAATCCATCCGCCCTTTGTCAGCTCCCTTGTCCCCTTTCGGCATAGTAGCTGGAAGCGATCACGATCCAGTGAATTCACGTTGTGGTGCCTGGCCTACTTTACGGAGTACCTCCGTACCACTCTTTGAGTCTTTGGCGTCAGGGCAAGGCATGGCCGGTGGGTCGTCCGCACTCCGCAGCCGTCTTGCGATAACCAACTCACCTATGGAGCTTGTCATGATTACTGTAAAATATTAAAATGGACTCTGTTCAAGAATCCAGACATACACTCCTGATCCAAGGCACCTTTGCGCTTCGAATTCGTTTCCTCGGTTCGCATGGCAATGGCTGTGGCTTGCACCTGTCGTTCCTAGCATCCTGGAATTCAGGAATCATGAAATCCTGGAATCCTGGTCGGCCCCAAATTTCAAAGGTGCATGATGGCCATTGAGTGGCAAATAATGTTGCATAATAAACATCCGGCCTGATCCTTCCATGACGATCAGATGGAGTAGGGGGCCGTGTTTCAGAATCAAGGGCACTCCTCAAGAACCCCACTCTCCCGTCAGCATGAAGTTCTAGAAGTTCAACGTCGAAAGCCAGTTCGCGGTTCCGTACGGAGTAACGATGAAATGACTACCTCCCTGGTGAACGGACGATATCTCCTTACTCGCCCGTGAGGGATTGTCTAACCTCGATTGATGCCCAGAGCGGATGTTCCTCTTGATGAGGAAGGGGGTCGAACAGAGCCTATTGCAGAGGTTGGAAGAACTCGAGGGCGCATCTACAATAGGTTAGCCTTGGGATGGGCAATTTCGTATGTGCTCAAGATTATTCTTGTTGTTGGAACTTGGAAGAGAACGGAGTAGAGGGGAAGAGAGTTCTATTGAACCAAAACTCGAACAAAGAACATGCCCATCAAGTGTGGCGGCGATGCTTTGGGATCAATTAAACCCCTCGACCTGTAAATCCTAACAAGGTTGCTCAGATTGTTTAGCAGCCTTCTGAGCGACCATTCGCATACTCTCCTAGATAGGCGTGGTAGGCATTCGAGGTCAGAAGATTCGATCAGAGAGGTATTCTGTCTGCCGTCATTGATCTCACAAATATTGTTCGTATCAATGTTTGCGGAGCTGCGTGTCCCTGTTGTCGTTCGCTGAGGTGGGAAAACCTCGAGGCCAGCAGAATCAATGAAGAGAAAGTCCTTCCAGTTGATCGCAGTGGTGGTCGGCGATGAGCAGTCTCTTGCATCGCGTTCGAACGTTCATATTCGTGGCAATGACAGGCACGCGATCGAGGAGATGCTCGCCCTTTATCGCAGAGCCGGTTGCAAGGAATGAACTCATCGATGTATGGGTTCGACACGCTTTTTTCTGCGCATATACGTTGTCAGTGAATCCCTCATCAAGGCTTGACATCGGAAAAGACCTGCCAGCTTCTGATATACCTCCAAGCAAGCGGTTGGGAAGTTTCCGGGTTTCGCAGAGAATGTCAGCCACCCTGGAATCCTTTTAGATGTGCTTGTGATGGTTATGACTTCGTCGCGAAGTCCGCAGCTCGAGGATGACCGCATATTATCCCGCGAGGGAAGTGAAGAGCACTGTTTCGAGAATTTGTTGTTCGAAGGATGAGGAGAGGTTGTCTTGAAGAGTGCAATCTTAGCGTTTGCCTCGACTCTTGCCCAAACAACTTTTACATTGGACTAGCCATGAATCCTGATATCCAAGCTACAACAACTCTAATTCTAGTGATGAAACGCGACCGTAAAGTGAAGTTTCTGATCACAACTAGGAGAGCCTCTCCCGAGCCCATGCCACTCCCATCTTCGACAGTGTTGAAACTATGTGAAAGACCCCATTTTCCCTCTCTGGACGAAGCCCACTCCAAGTACCTATCCATATCATGGCCTTGAGCATGATCCATTCATATATCAACACTTCAAAGTCCTCGCCCTCGATTCCACATCACCTCTAAGAAGATATGTGTGGTTCTGATCATCCAGGTTGCGTAGAAGTGTCACTCCCATAAGATGCCAACCTCCGGACTAGACGCGCGATGTTAATCTCGCGGTACCGCCAACCCGATCGTTGCGCAGGCTCGAGGGGACTGGATATTTGGTGGCCTGGTACATTTCTTTTCCCCCTCTTCGGGTTTTCTATTTACCCTACATAGTTCAATTCGACCGCAGTTTCTTCCATTAGCATTGCAAATGCGCCTATGGCGCAACGGTAAGATCGTCAGCTCCAAAGTACGTCGCTCCATGGAAATGAGCTACCTCTTCCCTCTACTAGTAGCAGAGCAAACGATCAGTTTCTCGGTTCCCTCCTTGGGGCATTTCTTTTTGGGGTTTTTTCCACTGGAAAATGGTCTTGAGGTTTCTCTTGGTTTAGGGGCCGTTTGGCTCGCCCAGGTGTTTTTTTAATACCTGCGTACTGGAAAATCAGGGCACGGTCCTCTGCTTTTTAATAGCTAGCTGCTCTTCGGATATTTGGAAGCTGTCTGGCTTGCTGATAAATTAATATGTGAATTTAACAAAAGTTTTACCGATATCAACCTATTCGGCTAGACCATAAGTGAGTTCCCTATTTTATTGAATTTTTATACACTCCATCGCCCTCTGCACCACATACCATGTACGCCATGGCCTCTATTCCTAGTACTCCTACACCTGCTCTACGAGAGCCGAATGCGAGGCGGACTATCTATGAGGCTCCTTAACCTATCGAGTATATGACGGAATATAAAGACGCAGGAGAGACCTCGGAGAATGGATTTAAGAAGTTGATTTAGGTGGCGATTGCACCGAAGTTTACTGATCCTTTGAAGAAGGATAGTACGAAGTGTCTGGAGGAGTTACTTGCATATTAAGCTACTGCAGATGCCGTAAATACCGCCGCTGTTACGACAAGTTCAGCATCCCGAATGCATCGCTTTCGGATTAATGGAGGCGGTGGATGAGGCATGATATTGGCGGTAATAGTTATAAAGGTATAAGGTATACGGTTGTAATATTATGATATCGGTGGTGATACACGTGATAAAATAGCTGGCTGGCTACTAACAGAATAGAGCCCAAAGCTCTATTTTTGATTTCTATGAGGTATTTAAAAGATATTCAGTAGTAGGTAGGATATTTGAAAAAGCTAGTGACTTTTGATTGTATGAGGTACGAGATCATGGTAGCGTAGCGAGATCACGTGAATTTTGCCTCCGGGCCTACAAGAGAGGTTAATCCAGCCAGTAACGGGTCGTAATAGGTCGTAAAAAGGGGATCGTTTACCTTACACTACGGAGTATAGACATGTCTTATACGGGCGACCGTGACGATTCTAGGGGAATTAGGCGGCTACATAGTACTACCTATAACTCGAGTAGAAGACGCGAGGGGATGCATTCATATTTATATAGGTAATCAGAGGAAAGTGGAGAGTGAGGAAAGGGAGGCGAACGCGGTGGTCCTTTTGGTGTTCCTCACGTGACCAATATTTTTCAACGTGCGTCGAGGGCCAATCGCTAGAGGTGGTCCGAGCGAAGGATAATATAGTAAAGAGATTTAAAATGCCTGGGCCCCCTTAAAATTTTGAGTAGTACCGTGAGCCAGCAGAGCCGAAGATATATTGTACCGGAGAGTGAAGCTAGCAGCCTGAGCGTTGTTATTAGAAGAAATGTACTTTTAACGTGTGGCTTATTTAAGCGTCGCTGCTTTTCTATAGAACAAGTGACCACTATACCTACCCACTGGCCGCTCGAAACCTTTCACGGAAAAAGGTTCCTCTGCGGTCAAAATACTATCTTCCGATTAGTTATAATAAGTGGATTAAAAAACGCGCTTTACAAGTGTCTTATTAATTATAATAAGAGGGCCTAGGAGGAGTTTTTTAGGTTAGTGCCTCCGTAAGCTTAGCTTACTTCTCTACTCGGCGTAAAAATACTATTAGTTAATTAATTAATTAACCTTACGAATTAAGTCTTATTAACCTAGCCTTAACTAAATGCCTTCGTATATACTATCTTAAAGATTTTAGAGTGTAGCGAATAAAGGCTTTCACGTAGTAGTTCGTTCCCCTAAGAGGGGGTTTTAACAGCCTACTACTCTTAACCCCTATTATTCCTAAGAGCGGCACACTAGTAATTGCCTAGTAAGAGTTTAATTAAACAACTCTGAAACTTAAGAAGCTAGGTACACACTAGGCCACAGCGCACATAGCTAAGTGGACGCTTGTCGGGGGCTGTAGATAAGTACTCCTTAGTAGACCGGTTCCTAAGTAAGGTTCCATGATCTGGCTTCATAGAATATTTCTCGGAAAAAGGAGTGTAGACTTATTAGCTCGCTTTGAAACGCTCTACAGCGGTACAGCGGCTAAGTATTACACCCCCCCTCTCACATCCTCAACCGCTTGACCATATAAGGAAAGTTAAGTACTACCTACCTTGAAGGACTTGAAACAAGGAGCTAGTCGAGACTAATGCGTACAAGATATAAATATCAGATAGAATAAATTAAATTAAGCATTTCTCCAAGTGCGAACCTTTGTAGCATCTTAAAAGATATTATCATTGTGTTCGGTTCTCATTTAATCCAGCGAGAATTAAACCCAATCCGCCCCGCAGTTCCCAAACAATCAGGATGAGGTTATCTATTAGCGGTACTTAATAAGATTAACAGCGCCACTCTAGCACACTCAAGAACATTAGTCGCGTAGCTGACCACATTGGTCGTAGACCGGGAATTTTATATGAGCGAAATCAAACGCTGATCTCCCCAAATAGCGACGTCATGTCGCTTAATTATGTCGGCTAAACCGAGCCGACACAATCACTAGAAACCCATCACCTTGAAGCGGCAGGAATCCGCTAGTCTTTATTACACTGCTTGTTTCAAGATATCCAAATTGTAAACAAGGACGCAAGTGATGCGCTGATCTTGGAAAATCAAACGCGCTGTTTCCCCAGGAGGTGGTAACCATAGGAAGGAGCATCTCTTTGCTATGAGTTGTAGGAAGTGGGAATGTGAGTTTGGTGTTTAGGCTCTGCGTGGAGAATGAAAAGATGCTCTTTCTCATGTGAGGGTAGCTTTCTTGATTTCCCTAGGTTTTGCAGGAGAATCACCGCTGTGAGATGGTATATATTCTCTCTCTAGTGGAAGAAGAAGCAGGATAGGTGTCCTAGGCATGGTAGGAAAATTTACTTGAGTGTCTTTGAAGTCCTGGGACAAGCACCTAAACGTCCCACGTTTGATAGAACAATTTACTTGAATCCCCATGGTTCAGTAAGACAATCACCTCTAATGTCCTAGGCATAGTAGAGCAATTTACGTGAGTCTCCATGATTCACTAGGACAATCGTCAATTAGTGTTCTAGCTATGATAAGTCAATTTAATTGCTTCTCCTCCAACCTCATGATAAATACTTTCTTTTGTGGGGGTACTGTCTTGACTGATTTCGTTTTGCAAAGTAGTTCAAGGAGGCTACCAAAGGTCAATTGTAGAGAACGTTGAAAGTGAAGTGGGCAGCGGAAGCATCTAGGAGGAATGGCCTTCAGACGGTTCTGACGATCACTAGACCTGACCAAAGATTGACACCGGTCTGATGTCTTGCTGGATTCCGCTAGAGTCTACGGCAACGACGAAGGTTGGGTGGAGTTATTGCTGGGAAACGGAGTTAATTTGAAATGATTTATGGTGGGTCTGGTTCTCGCTTATTTTCTAGAAAGAGAGTTGAAGGCCACGAATTCTCTTCAGTTTGTCTTGAAGCAGCCGCCATCATTTCTTCTTCCACCGCTTCTTCGACTTTCTGCCGCCCCTGAGTGACTTACATGTCCACCTTCTAGTAAGAATCCACTGGCATGTAACCAGCTTCAAGTTGATCGACTGTAGTTTTTCCCTTACGTACCGTAGCGAGATGCCTCTAATCACCTAGGTCGTTCTGGAAACATGCCCTGGGAGTCTGCTTGAATTGCTCTAACTTCAAACTTGCCTTGTGCGTTCGATGACTTGTCACCACGGGCCGAAACTGAAACGTTCCTTCCGCAAAAGAAGAAAGTTAATTTAGCGCACACTACGACCCACTATATGTATCTTCCTTCACACCCCCTTTGACTTCTTCTCTTCCTCAACAAAAACAACCATATCCATCTTGGAAGATTCTTAGCCTCACGAGTCCCGTGACAAGCAGCCAACATCTTGTAAGCCTCATCTCCATCTTCTCTGCTTAATATCTTTCGATCCCACTAGAGGTCTGATCGCTGGTGCACCTCAAAGTTGCGATTTGGCTTCATGTCTGTCCCAACTTCAACTTTGGTTGTCGCGCAGCCACTTCTACCTCGCTCTTCTTTCTTTTTCAGCACATCACCATCATCATCATAATTATCCTCAGGTTCGCAAAGCTAAAGCTGAAGTTCATTGTAGATGCGATGGCCTACAAAGCCCCATCCTCGTCAAAGATGGGAGCGCCTCGGAACGAGTCAAGGTATGGCAACCTCCCAATGGAACAACGTCACTTGCTAACACCAGGAATAAGAATCAAGTGCGAGATTTGCAATATTTGGAAGCATTCAACACACTTTTCGAGAATCCAGCTTAATAAACCTCATCCCAGATGCCAGATATGCGCAAGCGGCGACCAGAGATCGGAACTAAAGTGGTATGGCATATTGGCCCTCGTCGTAATACAGCACTAATATTTCCAAAGCCAGGGTCCATGTTCCAGAATCAAGCCTCTTTCGGAATTTTCCAAATCAAGTCGCAAGGCTGGTGGGAATCATGCAAGTACCAAGTCCCGCAGTTTGTTAGTAGAGCTGATGTTTATTTGTTCAAAGTGGTGTGAGCCTTGTACTAAGTGGAAGATGGGCGTGGAACCTAATGTGAATGTTGCCCCAGCTCCAGGAACTTTGCAAGAAGAGCCGTCAACACATGCCAGTTTCACCGAGGGCTCGGGCGATGGAGACAACTTTTCTGTATTCGAGCCAACTGTATGTACTCTACCATGCTGTTCGCGAAGTCACTGACAGTCTTTGTAGGAAACAGGAGATTGGTACCAACAGCGTACAGGTAGCCAAGCATACGAGACCACAAGTGAGGCAAAAACCGCGCTTGGCTCTCTCTCTCTACTTGATCCACCATCAGAGAATAGTGTCCCCCCAAAGGCCAACAAACCACCCGACAAATTTGTTGCTGTTGGTGCATTCAACAGTGCTTGGAATAACAGTTCTGGCTGGAACCCGGCTGGCAAATCTGTTGTCGTTGGCAACTTCAATGCATGGAATAGCCAAGGAGAACTTACAGTTCATCAAAGAGCACCAATAACAATCCCATCACACTCTACAATGAACAACTCCGCATCTCGAGTCGGAAACTCCCAATGGGCACAAAGAGCACCTCGTTCAAATTCCCAACCTCGTCTGCCTAGTCCACCTCCACCCCAAGAACACAGTCAAACACATCAGCGGGCACGCTATGACCTTGACGGGGATACTGACAGCGATTATGATTGAAAGCATGGGTTTCTGTGTTCTCGGCTATTCTGTGGCCTGAGTACTCCAAGAACATCCCTTTGATCTGTATGGCGGAACATTGAGAAAATTTCTTGGTGGTTGCATATCTTCACTCGACGGCCTACGTGGCAAGGTAAGGCAAGACTACTCTGTAGTCGGCCTCTTGCTACTAAAAGGTGCTTGGGTAATGGAGGAAGAAGTCAGATTTTATTTTACCCCTCTTTACATAGTGGATGAAAGCATTGATCATATTATACCTTTCACATATGACGATTCGTGTGATTTTCTCGTAGTCATTGAATTGTAAGGTATATAGCTGAGAAATCTTTTGTTGCTGTTGATGAAAAGTACGTGTACCGTAGCTTTTTTCGCTGACATACCCACTTAATTTGCCAGGCAGTCCTCGTGCATAAGTTCTCAATTTACTTGAAGTAAAATAACAGCCTTTGCTTTCTAGATTATAACATTGAGCGAAGTAGTGGGAATTAGATTCACGGGTTGTCTTTGGGGAGAGTTCACGAAAAGAACATTGTGGATAGTAGAGCTTCTTTGGCGGAGCCCTAGATAGTTTGGAAAGCATCATTTTTTATTGCGTTCGAAAACTCTGCCTAGGGTAATTTTCGAGGGCGATGATGTGGGGGAATATGCGGTGTTGGGTGGGGGTGGAGAGCTGGGTTTAGAGTTTGGATTTGGAGGTTAGGTTAGTGTGGTTGCTTGAGAGTTTTGTTTGGGGTCCGTGGAACTTGGCGACTGCCTCTGACGAGTAGGTATATGCTTCGCGAGTTGATAATCCGTCGTAATACTCGGTTCGACTTAGTGATATGAGCTTTGTCATATACTAGGGATAAGCAAAGCGGCTTCCTAAGCAAAATAGCTTGTTTTAACGATAGCTTCGGATATAATTTTATACTAGAATCACTATACTAAAATCATACTAAATTCTAACATATAAACCGAATAAAAATATAGTCAAGATGTAAGGGGAAAAATCATATTGAGCAACTCCCTCAGTCAGAGACAGTGATGTGGTGAACATCAAAATTACTGGAAGAAGAAGGGATATAATTGTAACGGGGAGCATGGACTTGATTGGATTGTCGCATAGAAAGCTCGGCCTCCGAGAGCAAGAGTAGAGAAGCACAGTGATTGGCTGGCGGTAAATCATCGGTCGTTTTGTTCAAATATAAAACAAAATAACCAAACTACCTTCGCAAATCCACAACCTCAACACCTGGTTGTGGTGGTGAGCGGGGCCCTAAATCCCGCCTCCTTCGAAAAAAATCCCGATGTTGAAGCGGATTTTCTCCTAGGACTCATGCTTCCATTGCGGTCGCATGAGGTAGGTTTTTGCCAATTTAGAGATCTCAATTACAATATTACTTTTTGGAACTTTAGGTTAGGGAAATCTAGCCGTATAGAGTAACGGTAACGAAGAGCCGTGATTGGCTAGGCTCTTCGTGACCCATGCCCCATAAGGCTAGCCAATCACGGCTCTTCTTTATCATTTTGTTCATATATAAAACAAAAAAAACAAAAGTACATTCCTAAATCTATAACCTTAACACTAGGTTGTAGGAGCGAGCCATTCCCGTATTGTTTCTAGGAGATCCCGTAAGCTATTCCTCGACGGGAAATCGTCTAGAATGTGAATAAACCACAGGGCCCCTAGGCCGGATTTAGGTAATTAAAACAATACAATTAGCGAATTAATTTAGAGAATTAAATAATATACTCGTTAAATATTAATTTAATTACCTAGGAGAATTAAATCAAGTCGTAAAAATATACACAAAAAAGAAGTTATTAAATATATTAATATAGTATATTAGAACCTTATTAATATTAGAATCTTATTAATCTTTCTCTAACTAACGTAGTTTATTAGTACGTTAAATATATTAGTACCTCGAACACTTTTCCTTAGTATTAAACTTTGAACATTAATAAATTAACTATAACGTATGAAATTAACTAAAACTAAGCGGAATCTAATAAATTAGATATATCTATATCTTCTTAATAAGTTTATATATTATAATTAGCTTTTTCGTAGGTCCTATAGCGCCGCCTAGACGGTTACCTCTTCTCTCGACTACCTCCTGTCGTACGTACGTCGTGTCGTACCTACTTATTTATATTCTTCTATATAATAATATCTTATATATTCTTTATAGTAAGTGTACTCTCTTAATAGATACGAGCCTTTTTAGTTCTACGACGTTTACTTAGGGCTTTATTAGCTACTTAAAGAGTACGTACCTTAGTAGATAGAAGGGTTATCTTATAGGCTATTTACTCTATACCCTTTACTAACGTAGTAACTGTCTTAAAAAGTAAAGTTAGTAAGTTTTCTTAATAATAGGTAATTCGATTCTAAATAAGAGTTATTTATAAAAGAGCTTTAGTAGGGTTAGAAGAGGTCTAAGAGACCTAAGAGTAGATATTAGTAGTAGAGAGTCTAGAGGGAGTTAGAGTCTATAACTTTATATTAAGCTTTAAAAGTATAGCTTTTAGATCGAAAGATACTAAGCCAGCTTTATAGAACCTAGTCTAAGCGTTCTAGGCTATTATTAATTTCTTATATACTACTATAAAGACTAGAAAGAACTTAACCTTTATAATATAGTTAATATAAGCCTTAATAAACGTCTTAATTTACTAACTATACACTTACTTTAATATACTAAAACATCTAATATTAAGTAGCTAGATAAGATAAGACGAATAAGAAGATAGTCTAAGAGTAATAATATTATATGTCTTATAGTACTCTTAGAACTTAGTCGATTTATAACTCTTATATCTATCTAATACTAGTATTTAATATAGACTCTTTATACGAGTAGTAGTATATTTATTAAAGTGTTTTAGTTATTCTAGACCTATCTTATTATTTGTTCATCTATTACTTATTAGTTTAATAACCTAGTTAGATAGAAGGCCGCCGTCTATATACTAATTTAAGAGATAGTTCTTACCTTAAACTACTAGAAATAGAGGCACACTCTAGTCTTTACTATTAATATAAGTAATCGCTATAGTTTATTTCTAATTACCTAACTAAACTACTTTATCTCTACTATATTAATCTATATAGATAATAACTATTATAGAGTAAATTATATCTATTATAAAGCTAGTTTTATCGAAGTTATAGAAATCGTAGTCTAAAATCTTATATTTTACTCTTATATTTTTAACTAGTTAGAACTACGAGCTAATTAGCTTAGAATCTTCGTATAAGGCTCTTTAGAAATCGTAAACGCGATTAAAACGTGTCTTAAGAGCTAGTTATTATTATATAAATTAATACGCCTAGAGCTTACTAATACGTTTTCTCTCTTACGATTTAAGAATATAATTCGCTATATCTTCTATACTAGCTAGTTAGGGTATAAACCCTCTAGAATCTAAGTTAAGTATATTTTAAATAATTACTTTCTTCTCTAATATAGTTAATTTTATTATTATAGGTTAGTGTTCGTAAAGAGTAGTTTAGTCGTTTATTCTATTATAGAGTATAGAATAAGATACTTAGTAGAGCTTAGCTACCTTTCGACGACTTAGCTTTTTAGATATTTAAATAGTCTTAATAGCTAAAATAATTTTTACTTCTTATATAATTACTAATATAATAGAAGGTATAAAAAACGTATTAGAAAGTAAGAGAGTAAGAAACTTAGTAAAAGTGTTTAATATACTAATATATCTAACGTACTAATAAACTATATTATCTAACTTCTAAATTTAATATATATTTTCTTAATAACTACTAATATCTATTTAAACCTAAGAAGTACGAATTATTCTAGCTATTAAGACTATTTAAATAACTAAGAAGCTTAACTCCTCTACTACTATAAAAATCTATAACGTTCTATATACTATACTTCTTAATAGAATAAATAACTAAACTACTATTTATAAACGTTAGCTATAAAATACTAAATTAACTAGTTTAGAAGAAAATATAATTATTTAAAATATACTTAATATAGATATAAGAGGGTTTATACTCTAGTTAGCTAGTATAAAAGATATAGTAAATTTATTCTAGAATTAAGAAAAGAAAGACGTATTAGATAGCTCTAGGCTTATTAATTTATATAATAATATCTAGAGTTAAGAATATATTTTAATTATATTTATAACTTCTAAAGAGTCTTATATAAAGATTCTAAGCTAATTAGTATATAGTTTTAACTAGTAGAGAATATAAAAGTAAAATATAGTATTTTAGATTATAATATTTATAACTTTAATAAAACTAGATTTATAATAAATATTATTTATCTAGTAATATAGTTTATTAGTACGTCGAATATATTAGTACGTTAGATACTTTTACTAAGTTTCTTACTCTCTTACTTTCTAACACGTTTTTTATACCTTCTATTATATTAGTAATTATATAAGAAGTAAAAATTATTTTAGCTATTAAGACTATTTAAATATCTAAAAAGCTAAGTTATTAAAAGGTAGCTAAGCTCTACTAAGTATCTTATTCTATACTCTATAATAGAATAAATAACTAAACTACTCTTTATAAATATTAACCTATAATAATAAAATTAACTATATTAGAGAAGAAAGTAATTATTTAAAATATACTTAACTTAGATTATAGAGGGTTTACACTCTAGCTAGCTAGTATAAAAGATATAATAAATTATATTCTTAAATCGTAAGAGAGAAAATATATTAGTAAGCTCTAGGTGTATTAATTTATATAATAATAACTAGCTCTTAAGACGTGTTTTAATCGCGTTTACGATTTCTAAAGGGCCTTATTATAAGAGGCTAGACCTCGAATAACTTAAAAGAAATAGTTTCTAAAATTTAATTAAGAAGTACGTAGAGAGCTTATATAAGCGTAGCTTCTATAAGGTCTTATATATATAAGAAGAGGTAATTAGAACCTTCTAAAAGTAATAGAATAGAGTAACGTCGAACTAAATTAAATTCTACTTATAACTAGTACTTAGCGAGAGTCTATACTTAGCGAGAGCTTTTAGTCTAAGTACACTCTAGGGTCCTAACCCTTATATTACCCCCCTTCTTCCCTTCGCTTTCGCCTAGTCGTATACTTCTTCTATTTAACTAGGGCGGTAGTACCCTCTATTACTAATTCTAGCTCTTAAGTTAGATGTCTATAACTAACCTACTTAACTAGGTACTTCTATCGATTACCTCTTCTAGAAGCTTTCTTCTACTTAAGTATACGCTCTACCTCGTACTCTTCTATGTTATCGACGAGTATTATAGGAGGCTAGCTTTCTTCGATAACCTATCCTAGTAGTAGCGTTACGTATACGAGTTATAGAAGTCTAGTATAAAATATATTATATATACTCGATAGTATATTTAGGCGGTAGCTATAAGATCTAACGACCTCTATAACTATAAACTTCGTATACCTAGTATCTAGCTTCTTATAGGGCCTGTCTATTTTAATATTCTCTAGACTAAGCTATACCTTATCTCCTACCTAGTAGTTAGGTGTCTAGTCGCGCTTCTAATTAGTCGCCTACTTCTAGGCTTCTTAGGCCGCCGCTATTACTACTTACGCCTACTCTCTTACCTCTTTTAGTTTTCGTATAATTCGATTAGCTTTAGCGATTAGAGAGTCTCTATTATCTACCTCTAATAATTTAATATCTTTAAGTAGGCTCTAATACTATCTATAAGATAGAAAGAATAGGCTTATACCTATAGATATTAAGTCTCGTTTACATATTCTAGATATAGCTAGTAGTAACTATTTAAGCTAGTCCTTCTAGGCCTAGTCTATAAACTAGCGTAAGACTATTTTAACTACTTCGTTTATTTGTTTAGTAGTACTATTAGTCTCTAACGAGAAGGTAGTAGACAACCTACGCTTAATTTATAGTAGCTTATATACTCTCTTCTATAGAGCGCTTATAAACTATATACCTCTATCGAAGACAATTACTAAAGGTAGGAAGTAGTAGGGTAGATATTATCGTAGGAACTATTTAGCTACTATTTTAGCTTTAATATCTTCTAGACTATCTACTATTACCCCTTTACTTAACTAATCTATAACTATAATTATATTTTAGTAGCCTTTAGAGACTAGTAAATCCGTAATAAAGTCTATAGATATTTCGAACTATATTCGATCTAGTATAGATAGTAGCTTTAAGAATCCCTGTCGGCGAGACCTTTATATCTTATTCCTTCTATAACTATTATAATTCTATATAAATGTACGAATATTAGTTACTATTCCTAGCTAGAAGAATAAGCGAGCTACTAGTATATATATAACCTTCCTACCTAGGTGCCTATAGAGCGCTATATCGTAGGTTACTTAAATTAGGCGAGCCCTTAGGTTAAGGCTATTAGGGACCTATTTTCGTCCCCGGAATAGTAGGTAGTCTTATTCTAATATTACGTACTTAGATATAGATACTTTTAAGCTAAGCTCTATAGAAAACCTCCTAGCGCTAGTCTTTATAGCGCTTAGGGCCTTATTATACTTAGGGTCGCTTACTATAGTCTAATCTTAGTCTATAAGCTTGTCTAGTAGTTCTTCTATTATATAGTCTCGTAGGCTAGTAGGGCTAGCTCTAATAGACGAAACGCGAACTATAGAGCTTACTACTAGTATTTTAGGCTTTAGTAGCTATATATTACGGTTTACTAGTCGCTTATTAGACCCGTTCTAAGGTATATCCTAGTCCTACCTTAATAGAGCGTCTACGCGTTTATTTTTCTTACTAGGGACGTATATAATATAAAAGTTATATCTAAAGAGAATTAAGAACTAGTATATCTAGCGCTTTGTAAGCTTTTAAACAGTTATAAAGTACTCTAGATTCTTATAGTCTATATATATATTAAACTACTTAATATTATATAATTCGGCGTTCTATTCTTCTAGGTAGTATATGATAGCTAGTATCTTCTTATCGTAAATCTTATAGTTATATTCTACTAGGTTATTCTTCTTTAAAAAGAAGGCGTAGAGTACTTATAAGCCTTTATCGCTTAGCTACTATAGCGTACCTCTTATATACTACCTAAAGAAGTCGGTTTTAATACGTGTAGGCTTATTATAGTCGAATTAGACTAGTACGAGAGCTAAAGTAAATATATCCTTTAGCTTATAAAAGACTACGTCTACTCTATCGTTCTATACGAATTTCCGGTCTTTATATATAAGCTCTATAAGTAGTCTTACTAGGTCTAAAAACCCTTTAATAAAGTGCCTATAAAAGTTAGTAAACCCTAGGAAGCTACGTACGCCTTTAACTAAAGTAGGTACCTTCTAGCTAGTAATAGTCTTAATCTTTTCTAGGTCTATTTTAAGTCACTTTTTAGCTTCGATAATAAACCCTAAGTACTTAGTCTCTTATACTTTAAATTTATATTTGTCGATATCGATTTATAAGCTAGCGTTCTAAAGTCGCTATAGTACTTAATATACGTACTTATAGTACTAGTTCCTACTCCTAGACGAATATATTAAAATGTCGTCTATATAAGTAGAGTAGAATTCGTCTAGATAGTCGCGTAGAGTCTAGTTAATATACTTCTAAAAAGTACTAGGTGTATTTACTAAGCTAAATAGAGTAACTATCTATTTATATAAGCTATAGCGCGTCTAGAAAGTAGTCTTTTATTTATCGTCTTTCGCGATTCGTATCTTATAAAAAGTAGCGATTATATTAAGTTTAGTAAACTACTATACTTTACTAATATTTCGTAGAGTCTTATAAATAAGCGGTAAGAGGTAGCGGTTCTTCTTTATAATACGATTTAAGCCGCGGTAATCGACATAGAAGCGTAAGCCTCCCTCTAGCTTTTTAATAAATAGTACTAGGGCTACTACTAGCG